>CALNHX010008884.1:0-55659 GCA_940337035.1 Agriotes lineatus
AGATAAAGCAGTAGAGGATTATAAAAACCTTTCTCCCGGGAGAAGTAGCTTAATTGCTTTAAAAACTGCTTTCGTCGAATCGAATGCACGAATGTATTTATGTCAAAGGAGAATATTTTTCAAAACAAAACATTTTAACCTTTTTTTTAAACAACCCTGGTTTGATTTTTTTAAAATTTCGGTGTCACCATCGCATGACCACAGCAGTCGTTGTCTAAGGTAAAATGCTAAACCTTGTCCATAAAAAAATATAATCAATGTATTTGAAACTTTTTAGAGTCAATCATAAGATTCAAAGATCTTTTAGGTACTATTGGAACGCGAAGTAACTTCTACATTCTAACTTACACCCTAACAATTTATTATTCTTGTTATTGTTTATTATGGACATGGTGTAGGCATGCGGAGTACGAAGTACCTTAAACACCAACTGATGCGGTCACATGGTCAAAATCCTACTAGAATTTTGTCGCGACTAAAGACTAAAGACCCTAGCATGATATATTTTACATGCTACATCTCTTAGTAACAAATGATCCTCTTCCGAAAGATGGAATTTTGTAGAGGCCTTTATCCGCATTTCTTTTACTTTTTAAAAATCACACCGGGACAGGCAGGTATTCGAATACAAGACCTTTGAGACAGTATCAGGATGCTTAACCACTGAGCCACCGAGCCCGGCTAATAACAGGCAAACTATATACAATAATCGGCATTACAGTAGTTTTATTATGTAACATAATGACAGTTTTCATTCCCAACTCATTCATAAACACAATAAAATATTTATCTTCCTAGTTTCTTCTCGCTACAAGAATACATAATGACCTACTATTATAAATCTACTAATTCGTTTTTTAATGTAATAATAGTAATGTAAATTCTATTATCGCTCATAACTTCGAGACGACCTCAATACTCTTGTTTGCTATACATATAAATAATTGATTCGAATTCGAAAAAATGCAAATGACAGCGCTTTCTGTTTTTCCACCGCTATAAAATGCAAGTAAGCGCTGGAACGGCTATCGATATCTCCAATATTGGAAACAGCACATATGTCACCGTTAGCAATATGGAACGGAGTCTCGTTTTGAATGCTGACAATTTGGATATATGTATTGCATAATCGTCAAATATTAAAGCATAATTAAGGTGCTATATTTGTACAATTTCAATATCGCCTTAAACATATCGTAATATTCTAGATCATTGCGTAAAATTAACATAAAATAAGGGAGATTTTTTAAGACTATTATACCACTGCAACTGGAGAGTGAAATTCAAAAGAAAGCACTCATAATGATCCAAAACAATGATATGCTATCATAATAAAATAGTGTACGTTAAACGCCGTTCGAGTGCCATGTACAAATAGTTCTAGCCTTTTGGAATTGTTTAATTTTCTCGCGTACATTGTAATCCGGCTAAGCAAATAAATGGAAAACGTTATAATTGAACCACGACAAACCAAATTATTTAAATATGCACTACAATAGCTATTTATGCAACAAGTGCTAAAAGTTGAAACGAAGCCGAAGGCTGAGTTTCATAACATGTCGCGTGCAATAACACAATTAGCACGAGTTTGCATACAATATTTTTTATACGACCTTAAATTTTCTGTTATTAATCCATAAATGTCGATTTAACAAAAGTTTGCATTTATGACAGTTATAATGTATGTCATAATAAAGAGATGGCCTTGACGCGCAGGTGAATGTTTGTGGAGCCAGTACTGTCAAAGTCAGTTACCAAAGGTAATTATTAATACTACACATGTGACTTTATTCACTACATAACGCTTTAATTATTTAAAAAAACACCTTACCTCTAACGCAAGAAGTAACTAGAATAACTTTACAATGTCACTTCCAGTTCGAAATTGTAGTTTTATAACCTCACTTCACTTTATAACACATGTGCTAAAAGTAAACAGCTGATCTCTTTAAACACGCTAAATTATAAAACGTCACTTTTAGTGAAAAAAGCTAGCGCTAAAAGGCCTACTTTTAGTGGTGGTCGTAGAAAAAATATTTTTTCATAGCATACTATATAAAATATATAACTGTAAATTAAATGTTTATTTTTTAAAGAAAAAATATCAAAAGTTTGTACTGCTACAGTGCT
Organism: Agriotes lineatus; assembly: GCA_940337035.1. Classification (NCBI taxonomy): domain Eukaryota; kingdom Metazoa; phylum Arthropoda; class Insecta; order Coleoptera; family Elateridae; genus Agriotes; species Agriotes lineatus. The sequence goes on from CALNHX010008884.1 coordinate 2,131, forward strand.
CTCGTCAACGACCATTAGGTACTTTTAGAAGAAAATAAGTCCAATAAAATTAACTTGATGGACAACGGCCAGTTATTATCAGGGAACCTATACTACTCACCTGATAGTTACGAAGTTATAATCAAGAAATGACTGACTCGCCATATAAAACCGATATCAGCGCTAAAATAAAAACACCCCCATATATCTTTATGTTACCAACAACTATCAACAAGTGATGAAATAAATTAAGGACATCGCAAAAGTATCAATTTTACTACTGATCACAACGGAGCTTTTCTTAACATAAATATTTTCCATACATTTAATTGCAGAAGCCTAACAAAGTTTTATAGTGATAATCAAATCGTATTCCATACTTAATAATGTTGACGACATTTCAATCGAGGTAATGCAAAATTTACCACCATCTGTCCCTTCAATTGAAATAGAAGACGAACTAAAAATTTGTACTCAAATTCGACATAATTAAGAAGTAGTATTGCGGCAGCGAAACTAGAGCAATCCGCGAATTAAACCGCGAATTAAATCCGCGAATTCCGCGAATTAAATCCGCGGTTTGACCTAATTAATTTCGCGGTTTGATCTAATTAATTTCGCGGTTTGATCTAATTAATTTTCACATGTGCTACTGAATAAATTACGCATTAGCTTCCGATTAAAATTACGCGGCGGCCATCTTGGATTTCTGGCGGGAATATTTGAAATTTGAATTTTTACCGATTTTTTTCTAAGTTCAATTTTTTGAATTTAAATCTCCCGGGGGTGTCGGCCATCTTGGTGCGCGCGCACTTCTCACGGCTGTCGTTTTTAATTTTGAATTTTCGCGGAAATATTTGAAATTCAAGCTGGTAAATCTATTTCGCTCTTCGAAGCTGTTGTCTCTCTCCGCTCTTCGAAGCTGTTGTCTCTCTCGTGCATTCACTCGCTGAAATATTTGAATTTAAAAAAAGCTTCCTGCGATGTCCCATGGCTGGAATCGAACCAGCGACCGCAGCATTACGAGTACGATGCCTTAACCAACAGGGCTATCGAAGCGATCGAGGTTTTAAGGAATTAACTATAGTCACTACTTCAACACTTGCGTGCAGTTTCGGTGCCCTGTTTAACTAATAAATTTCAAATTTACATTGCTGTTTATGAACATAGATATTTTTTTAAATTATTCTCACTTTTACTAGAACAATTACATTTCGTCCCTCGAAGAAATTTCAGAAAAGAGGCCAATTTAATACCGTTTAATAGATGTTTTACATAGTTTCATTTCGTTCTGGCATATTGCCTGATTTAATTATGTATTGTTATCAGTCGATAGGCCTTTAAAATAAATATTTGTTGATATCTGTATCGATTTTCATTCAAATGAAATAATTTCGCTAGATAGAATTATAAATTAAAAGTCAGAAATAAATAAATAATTTATAAGATGCTAGAACATGACGAATTTTTGGTTTGCAGTTTAAAGCAGGTTGAGACCTGTTGCTGCGGTTAACGTTGCATTGTCCGTTGAAAACGCAAGCTCCAGCATAAAGGGTTTGAACGAAACGCCATTTCGCAGTCAAATTTACATCGCTGTTTATGAACATAGATATTTTTTTAAATTATTCTCACTTTTACTAGAACAATTACATTTCGTCCCTCGAAGAAATTTCAGAGAGGCCAATTTAATACCGTTTAATAGATGTTTTACATAGTTTAATTTCGTTCTGGCATATTGCCTGATTTAATTATGTATTGTTATCAGTCGATAGGCCTTTAAAATAAATATTTGTTGATATCTGTATCGATTTTCATTCAATTACAACAGAACATTCCGTGCTTGTGAGCCGTTACGCTTAAGTTTAGTCGTGTTAATATTTTTAATTAACTCATCGGCGTGTTTATGTATCAATAACTTGTTTTATGTAATTACAATTGGGGCATTTTATATTAGAATTTAAATAAACGATAATATTACGCGGCGTCTTTATGCAGGAGTCGTTTGAATTTTGTAAATTGTGCCTTTAGAAAACAGGTTGATCACAGTATAAATGCAAACAGACGAGCATAGCGGCGTATCTAAGTTGCTTTTTGGGGCAAATTGGACGGTTCTGAGAAAACAAACGCATTGTCCCCGTGAATTCTGCCCTAAGGGTTCAGATTTTATTTAACGTGCTTATACAAGATTGTTTATTTCGAGCGAGACCTGGGCTGACGTCATGGCTAGATTTCTCTTTTGGCAATGCATTGGAAAGCCCTTTCACTGCTGTTACGTCACGAGCCCCAGCTTTTAAACAAATTATTTTTCAAAAATTTAGATTATAAGAATAGGGGATGTGTAGCTTATTGTGTTTAAAGGTTGATACATTTTTAAAAAAATTTGATTTGTAACAGCTTATTAATTATTTTATAATTTGTGCCTGCTATATGGCTGGATTAACGAGATCCTCATTCTCCCTACCTACTATAGGAAGTTTCCGTCTAAGTTCCCTATTTAAAACAGGCCGGTTCCTGTGTATTGTTTGGTTTTAAAGGTTTGAACATTGTACCACTTAGCTGTTCTGACATTATACTTCCATATACATATTATAAATAAATTTTAAATGTTATTTTCGACTGAGTTTTAGCTTCTTATCAATTACAACAGTGCCCTCGCCCATATAAAATAAGACATACGCATTAAATAAATGTTTTTATTGTATAAGAATGGTTGTCCCCCATAAATTTGAATAAAAACAGGCAATTTCGTTGAAAAAAAATAGCTTTTCAATATCGTTTGCAAATAAGACAAGGGATACTTGTAAAAATATAAGTCAAACTATTTTTTCTTGTAAAAAATTTACGAAAAGACGTAAGTGTTGGCGACAAATGAAAATAATTTTGAATAAAAACACGCAAAAATTACGAAAAGACGTATGTGTTGGCGACAAATTAAAATAAATTTGAATAAAAACGCACAATTTCGTTGAAAATCTTTATAAAGCGACTTTATAGCACCGAAAAAATGATGTAAAAAAGTTTTAAGAGTTATTTCTAAGCATAATTTTGCAAACGTTTAACAAATAAACCGTAATTTTTTAAAGTACATCACACAATTATGAAATCGTAGTTCAATTTTTATGAATTTTCGATACTTTGTATGTGAAAAAATAGCTTCAATTACTAATATTTGAATAAAAACATGCGATTTCCAAAGCATTTCGTTTAAAATTTTAGAAAATCGATAGCATCTCCCATGAAAATTTATAAAAATCGGCATCTTGTCACATTAAATTCTGCAAAAACGACAAAAAACAATATTTTTATACAACTTTCACTGAAAAATAGTAAAATTTTACGAAAATACGTCTGTGTTAACGACAAATGAAAATAAATTTGAATAGAAACACGCAAAAATTACGAAAAGACGTATGTGTTGACCCCCAAAGTAAATAATTTTGCAAATGTTTTACACTTTTTATAAAATGCACCGCTCAAAATTAAAAGAAATAGCAATTTCATTGAAAAAATCTACTACCACAATCATTTCGATAAACAAAATTCAAAAAATCTTATACTTTTGACGGAAATATATGTATGTTGACCACAAATTAACATAATTTTTAAATAAAAACGCGCAATTCGTTGAAAAAAATATTCTGACACCACCAAAACACGCAATTTCATTGAAAAATATATATATGTTGTCCACAAATTAACATAAATTTGAATAAAAACACGTAATTTTGTTGAAAAAATGTTCTGGCCCCGTCATTTCACTTAAAATTTTACAAAACTGCCATCATAACACTTGAAATTATACAAAATATATGTATGTTTATCACAAATTAACATAAACCTGAATAAAACACACAATTTCGTTGAAAAATTTGCAAATGTTTTACACTTTTTATAAAATGTGTCGCTCAAAATTAAAAGAAATCACAATTTTTAAATTATATCACGCCATTATGAAATCGTAGATTGATTTTTTTTGAAATTTTACACTTTGTAACTGTAAAATAACTTCAAATACTAATATTTTAGCTTTAGATTTTGTAATTATTGCAGATTCGTGAAAAACAAAAGCAGAGTAGAAATAAAAAACACAAACACTTTGTAATAAACAAATATATTGTTCTTATTTCGTATAATACTTGATAATATAAATATAAATGTACAGCAGAATGTCTTATTTCTAAAAATTCGCTAGCAATTTACAAAACTGTAGTTTGAGGTGCACGACATTTCAAATTAAAAAGACTGCAAGTAATAAAATCAGAATTTCATTGTGTAATTTTAAAGTTTAAGGCGCTCCCAGTCCATAATTCCATTCGTATTTGATGTTGAGGACCTCTGCCTTAGAGGCGTTTTTCTAACGGCCCTTTTTTGGAGGCGTTTCCTTATCGATGTTCTTCTGACTGAACCTTTTTGATGTGGACTTGGATGAGTAGCTGGTGTTTTTAATTTATATTCTAAATCAGACTCGCAGTTATCAGTTTCCATTCCGGTTTTTCCTATAGTACCAGTCGGGGTTGGCTTCTTTTGCTGTTTAGGTTTAGCTAGCAGCACATTAGGAACGTTAAGGTCTTTGATGTAATCAGCAAACTGTATGCGTCCGGGTGGATTAATAGTTTTTAGAGGCCGCAGAGTGTCGTGAATTAAATCGACTATGTTAGACGCAGGTAAAATTTCACCCTTTATAGTAACGGTACCCTTGTGATCCCAGCTCACATCGCTTGAGGTACTCAAAATGCGTAGGAAAACTTCAGCTTTTTTCTTAAAAGTTTTGGGAAGTGTAGATAAAATAACGGCATTTGATAGGCTGTCACTGGTTGTTTCAATAGGTATTTTGATTGGCTGCCGCGCCTGGTTTGTGAAATGAAGGAATCGTTGTAACACTTGATTGTACTGGATCCATTTATCGTGATCAGTTAATTTGGACTTTAAAACTTTTTGCATTTCGTCATCAAGCTGTGATAATATATTTTTCTCCGCATCATCGCCAGACTTAAGACGTTGGACAAATTCCGGCGATACAATCAACATCTTCCGCTCTTTGTCCATTTTAGTCGAAAAGGAGCTCAGTCGTTTGTTCTGGTAGAGCCGTCGTGAATAAACTAGCTTAAAATCAAGACTTTCATAATAAATATATAAAAAATATGACAGGTACGGGAATCGAATCCAGCAATTTTCGAAACCGGTTCGATATATATTTATTGAAGGACTTGACCATCAGTTGACGTTTTATTAATATTTGTCGTGATTCGTCATCGCTGAAATTTTACAAGAGTCAACCTGTCTGCTATGCGGCGCACGCAATGGTCCCACCTCTTTTATTTTAAAATTTGTAAAACCAGATGTCCAAGCCGATACCGCACTACTCGTTTTAAGTGATTGTGCTCTGTTACCTGGTGCATCTGAAGATGGCTCCCAGACGAATTAATAACTGTCAGGATGCAGCCGTACCTTACAGCAGGACATCAATTGTAGAATCAAGTAAGAAAAAGACAAAACTAAGTAAGAAGATGCAGTTTTCAAATAAAAGCCAACACCGGGAAGCGCTAGCATCACCGCAGATAATAGTTGGTGACGAAGAAACCCTGGGACCATCGTCACAGCTAACCGGACATAGCGAAGATTTGAGTTTGGTCGTGCAGGAGCCCATGCAGCACTGTGACGTAATAACGGACACCCCGCCCGAGGACAACCAGCTCCGTCGTGAGAAGAAGCGGACATTGTGTAATTTTTGTATGCCTCTAAACAATACAATTGCAGAATCATGTAAGAAAAGGACAAAGCCAAGTAATAAAACGCAATTTTCAAATAAAACCCAACATCGGACAACACTACTACCACCACAGATAGAGGTTGTTGACGAAGAGACCCGGGGCCCGTCGCCTGATCAAACAGGTATGCATAGCTGTGACGTAACAACGGACACCCCGACCGAGAACAAACATATCTTCCATGAGAAACGGTTATTGTGTGATTTTTGTATGCCTCTAAACATTAGTTCTAGCAAAGTTGTTCATTTAGGCCTGGATTCTTATAAAAACTTTTCACCTGTGGCAAGAATTCTGAATACCGACGGATTAGGTGTTTCATTCACGGCGGATGCGTTTATTGTTTTTCTGGAGGCTCTACCGGACATGTTTGTGATGGCGAAACAAGGATCTTTTAAATGTGATTTAAGTGAACATACAGTGGAACATGTGACCAGCGACACTTGCAGGATTATTCCAAAGGACCCCGTCAGCAAATTTACACTTTACGTGACGTATGACACGCTGTCAAATTTATTGCCTATGTATGATTTGATGGTAGTTAAAATCAACGACTTGAAACGTGCACAATGTAATTTCGAAAAGTTTGCTGCATCAATAAGGCAGAGGTCCTCAACATCAAATACGAATGGAATTATGGACTGGGAGCGCCTTAAACTTTAAAATTACACAATGAAATTCTGATTTTATTACTTGCAGTCTTTTTAATTTGAAATGTCGTGCACCTCAAACTACAGTTTTGTAAATTGCTAGCGAATTTTTAGAAATAAGACATTCTGCTGTACATTTATATTTATATTATCAAGTATTATACGAAATAAGAACAATATATTTGTTTATTACAAAGTGTTTGTGTTTTTTATTTCTACTCTGCTTTTGTTTTTCACGAATCTGCAATAATTACAAAATCTAAAGCTAAAATATTAGTATTTGAAGTTATTTTACAGTTACAAAGTGTAAAATTTCAAAAAAAAATCAATCTACGATTTCATAATGGCGTGATATAATTTAAAAATTGTGATTTCTTTTAATTTTGAGCGACACATTTTATAAAAAGTGTAAAACATTTGCAAATTTTTCAACGAAATTGTGTGTTTTATTCAGGTTTATGTTAATTTGTGATAAACATACATATATTTTGTATAATTTCAAGTGTTATGATGGCAGTTTTGTAAAATTTTAAGTGAAATGACGGGGCCAGAACATTTTTTCAACAAAATTACGTGTTTTTATTCAAATTTATGTTAATTTGTGGACAACATATATATATTTTTCAATGAAATTGCGTGTTTTGGTGGTGTCAGAATATTTTTTTCAACGAATTGCGCGTTTTTATTTAAAAATTATGTTAATTTGTGGTCAACATACATATATTTCCGTCAAAAGTATAAGATTTTTTGAATTTTGTTTATCGAAATGATTGTGGTAGTAGATTTTTTTCAATGAAATTGCTATTTCTTTTAATTTTGAGCGGTGCATTTTATAAAAAGTGTAAAACATTTGCAAAATTATTTACTTTGGGGGTCAACACATACGTCTTTTCGTAATTTTTGCGTGTTTCTATTCAAATTTATTTTCATTTGTCGTTAACACAGACGTATTTTCGTAAAATTTTACTATTTTTCAGTGAAAGTTGTATAAAAATATTGTTTTTTGTCGTTTTTGCAGAATTTAATGTGACAAGATGCCGATTTTTATAAATTTTCATGGGAGATGCTATCGATTTTCTAAAATTTTAAACGAAATGCTTTGGAAATCGCATGTTTTTATTCAAATATTAGTAATTGAAGCTATTTTTTCACATACAAAGTATCGAAAATTCATATAAATTGAACTACGATTTCATAATTGTGTGATGTACTTTAAAAAATTACGGTTTATTTGTTAAACGTTTGCAAAATTATGCTTAGAAATAACTCTTAAAACTTTTTTACATCATTTTTTCGGTGCTATAAAGTCGCTTTGTAAAGATTTTCAACGAAATTGTGCGTTTTTATTCAAATTTATTTTAATTTGTCGCCAACACATACGTCTTTTCGTAATTTTTGCGTGTTTTTATTCAAAATTATTTTCATTTGTCGCCAACACTTACGTCTTTTCGTAAATTTTTTACAAGAAAAAATGGTTTGACTTATATTTTTACAAGTATCCCTTGTCTTATTTGCAAACGATATTGAAAAGCTATTTTTTTTTTTCAACGAAATTGCCTGTTTTTATTCAAATTTATGGGGGACAACCATTCTTATACAATAAAAACATTTATTTAATGCGTATGTCTTATTTTATATGGGCGAGGGCACTGTTGTAATTTATAAGAAGCTAAAACTCAGTCGAAAATAACATTTAAAATTTATTTATAATATGTATATGGAAGTATAATGTCAGAACAGCTAAGTGGTACAATGTTCAAACCTTTAAAACCAAACAATACACAGGAACCGGCCTGTTTTAAATAGGGAACTTAGACGGAAACTTCCTATAGTAGGTAGGGAGAATGAGGATCTCGTTAATCCAGCCATATAGCAGGCACAAATTATAAAATAATTAATAAGCTGTTACAAATCTAATTTTTTAAAAAATGTATCAACCTTTAAACACAATAAGCTACACATCCCCTATTCTTATAATCTAAATTTTTGAAAAATAATTTGTTTAAAAGCTGGGGCTCGTGACGTAACAGCAGTGAAAGGGCTTTCCAATGCATTGCCAAAAGAGAAATCTAGCCATGACGTCAGCCCAGGTCTCGCTCGAAATAAACAATCTTGTATAAGCACGTTAAATAAAATCTGAACCCTTAGGGCAGAATTCACGGGGACAATGCGTTTGTTTTCTCAGAACCATCCAATTTGCCCCAAAAAGCAACTTAGATACGCCGCTATGCTCGTCTGTTTGCATTTATACTGTGATCAACCTGTTTTCTAAAGGCACAATTTACAAAATTCAAACGACTCCTGCATAAAGACGCCGCGTAATATTATCGTTTATTTAAATTCTAATATAAAATGCCCCAATTGTAATTACATAAAACAAGTTATTGATACATAAACACGCCGATGAGTTAATTAAAAATATTAACACGACTAAACTTAAGCGTAACGGCTCACAAGCACGGAATGTTCTGTTGTAATTGAATGAAAATCGATACAGATATCAACAAATATTTATTTAAAGGCCTATCGACTGATAACAATACATAATTAAATCAGGCAATATGCCAGAACGAAATTAAACTATGTAAAACATCTATTAAACGGTATTAAATTGGCCTCTCTGAAATTTCTTCGAGGGACGAAATGTAATTGTTCTAGTAAAAGTGAGAATAATTTAAAAAATATCTATGTTCATAAACAGCCATGTAAATTTGAAATTCATTAGTTAAACAGGGCACCGAAACTGCACGCAAGTGTTGAAGTAGTGACCATGTTTAATTCCTTTAACCTCGATCGCTCCGATAGCCCAGTTGGTTAAGGCTTCGTACTCGTAATGCTGCGATCGCTGGTTCGATTCCAGCCATGGGACATCGCAGGAAGCTTTTTTTAAATTCAAATATTTCCGCGAGTGAATGCAAGAGAGAGACAGCAGCTTCGAAGAGCGAAATAGATCCACCAGTTTGAATTTCAAATATTTCCGCGAAAATTCAAATTTAAAAACAACCGCCGTGAGAAGTGCGCGCGCACCAAGATGGCCGACACACCGCGAAATTCAAATTCAAATATGGGAACTTAGAAAAATTCGGAAAAAATTCAAATTTCAAATATTCCCGCCAGAAATCCAAGATGGCCGCCGCGTAATTTAATCGGAAGCTAATGCGTAATTTAATCAGTAGCACATATGTAAATTACATATCAAACTTCATATGTGATTAATTAGATCAAACCGCGAAATTAATTAGATCAAACCGCGAAATTAATTAGATCAAACCGCGAAATTAATTAGATCAATCCGCGAAATTAATTAGGTCAATCCGCGGATTTAATTAATCGTTTGATTGACAGGTTGCTCTAGTTTCGCTGCCGCACTACTACTCATGTAATTATAAACGTTTTTGATATGAAACAAAAACGTGAGAGGGTAGTCTCAATTTTTGCATTTTTAAAATGGGTAGTCAGAGTACGCGTATATAATAATTTCTACAACCTTTATGCAATGGTAGTAAGTATTTTTTCTACTCATGAGTATGAAAGTAGTTATTTTCCCAGTACTGTAGCTTATGTGAAAGTTGCAACCTTCGCCACTAGTGGTGAAAGTACGTGCTTCTATGAAAATGAATGAACACCAACTGTTTGCCCCCAATTTTGTTTTTTACAACAAAGTTAAATATGCTAAGAACGATGAAAATCTAAATTAATTTTGTAATTTTTGCATTTTGTTACGTTAATTTTAAATGTGTTATATTCGTGGAAAGAATAGCATTTACTACTAGCGATGAAGAATTAACTATGTTTCATTCGTTGCTGAAATTAATCTACGTTGATGCGGTTCGTGAAAAACTTTTCATCTCACGAAATAAGCCATACTTTCATCTCTTGTAAAATATGCTACTAAAATCCATTTGATAGTCGCTGTCGGTGTCTCGTAAAAGAAAATACTTGTATCCATTAATAACCGTCTACACATTTACATGTAGGACGAAATTTTTCAGTTTCTAATTTATTAGTTTTCTGATAAATGACATCTAATCGTTAATTATTTTATAAATACCTCCTAAAACACCAATAGTCTTATTTCGTAGGTTAGTGTCTTAGTTCATATATTTAACTAGAACGCGCGTGGCCAGCATCCGTCTGGCCCTGCCAGCGTAAAGAAACGGTTAACAATAAAAATGCTTGCTTAAGCTGGTAGCCAGCCTACGTCCGGCCCTGCCAGCGTTAACAATACAAATGCTTGCTGTTGACGGTCTCGCCACTTGTGCTTACGATCGGCATGTGCGCGCGCCAGTGCTTACGGTCGGTCGGCCGGCGGCCGCCATCAGCTCTTATAGTATAAGATTTAGTTATTTCTAGAATTACTTCTACATAATCAACCGACCATTTTTACTAATTTGCAATTTTTGCAGTAACCGATCAGTCAATCGTTACCAAAATTATACGAAAGATCTCATAAAACTGTATAACTATTGTGAAGAGAGCAACCGCTTTCGTACTACAGGAAGGTCAAAAACGCAAGTTAGTGAAGATGTCTCGCCGGTTAGATGTAAACAGGCTATCTTGAGAACGACATAATCTATCAGCATGATTCTGCGGCAGTTTATGTGGAATATCAAAGCATAGCACTGAAATAGCTATTTACGTTATTAGACCGGTAGCAACATTTTTATGGCCGCGCCAATACTTTACAGGTCGAGCCCGTAGGGCGAGACCTGTATGTTTGGCAAGGCCATAAAAATGCTACCGGTCGTGTATCGTATCAGATTTTTTAGGATACTGCATTGGTAACTAGCGTTTACATAGTTACAGTTAGACGCCCTATGAAGCCCACGTAGTTTTTTCATAGTGAGTGGGGAAACATCTGCTTTTTGCAAATTTTGCTACGTTCAGCCGATCTCGAGTTTTCTTGCGTTCCCGGGGGACGACCGCATTCATGGTGAATTTAGTCTGCCCTCTTTTGGGCCGCTGTCTACCGTTCCGCTTAACCTTTGGGTCTACCCTGTTCTACACTGCAGGAAGCAGCACCACCCCCAGTGTCCTTTGAAGCATCACCGAGGCTTGGACTTCCAACAGACTACCATGCCTGGGCTAAGGTAAATTTGTACATTGTTAACTGTTACGCTTATCCAGTGCCGGGTGTGTTATTATCATTTGTTTATTGCGCAGTGTGCGGAGTTACGAACATTGCGTACGCCTTTGTATTTTAATTATGTCAGTTGATCATTGAAGGCGGAAGCTTTACTCCTGCTAATATTTCAGTTGTTTATTCTTTGTAACTCTGTTTAGACTAAGTTAGTTCTTGCGTGGGATCCCCTTTTTGTCCTCAGCTAGGGTGTAACCTTTTTGATAGCCGAATTTTGGCTCGATGTACTAAAATTTAAATCATTAAATTTTATTATTGGCTAAATTTATTATTGGTTTGATTTAAATGTCTGAACCTATTGAGTCATCAACTAAATACGGCTTTAGCCGAGTGTATTTTCATGTAAAGACCAGAGCATGCGATAGAACGCGTAAGCCCTTAAGATCAGGGGTGTTTTGTATTTTGTTATTAGCTTCCAGAGCGGTGGCCATCGAAAGTAAGTGACTTCGATTTTTGTGGCCACCCTACGTTTGCATCCGGCGTCGGTGGAGCTGACGAGTGACGCTGGAGTAGTGTGAAGCAACCTGGAGGACCTCTTCATAGCTACGTGGTATTTCTTGTTTTCGCTGCGTTAACAATTCTCTGTTTAAAAACAAGTGGCGCTCCGAGCATTTTCCCCATTTATGAATTGAATTGTTAGGGATTAGAATAGGATAACCCCTGTCGGTTTCGTTAAGTTTGTCGAACCACTCCTTCCCGATTAAGCTAGTTGAGGGTAACAGAAGCCGAGCATCTGCTTCGAGACATTTTTAGATCTGTGTCTTTTAGGAAACCGACAAACCCTTCTAACCATAACCCGCTTTTTGACGTTGAATACATGCAATGTCGATTCATTAAGATTATACCGTAACATCTTTCCACGGGTGAGTTTGAGTTATGGTGACGTGGGGTAGTAGCGTTAAATTGAATTTTCTGAAAATTTAAGAAATCTTCCAGAGGTTGTTTATTAAATTCATTGTCGGCTATGAGTAATTGTGGCAAAGTATAGGTCGTGATGAAATAAAATAGTCGGCCCACAATACTACAAGGTTATTCGATTGAAGGTGGTAAGCTTGCGCGAATTTTGAAAATCGATATATGAGAGTAGGAAATTTCTTATTGTTAATTTGAAATATGTCCATATGTATGGAATAAAAAGGGCGATTGTTTGAGGAGGTAATTTTAGGGGTTGATTAATAGGATGTCGGTTATATTTTTTGATTTTGCAGGTAACACAACTGTCTTTATAATTTTTAATATCTTTTCGTATGGATGACCAATAATATTTCCTTTGTAGTTGTTCAAGTGTCTCTTTAATTCCACGGTGATTGGTCTTTCCTTCATGGTATAATTGTATTTGTGCCAATCGATCGTCGGGGTTAGTGATATATGTCACTTGTGTCATGCATCGGTAAAATTTTGGTGTATTTTTATTAGTTATGTCATTAATATATCGAGAGAATACGTCGTATAATTGGTCTGATGACAAGTAGCAATAAAAATTTGTTTTTGGTTGGCAATTTTCAATCAATAGCTGGTTATATTTATCTCTTATGTTTGATTGATTAATAAATACTGAAATGTGTTTGTCAAAAGTTGTGATTTTGATTTCTCTGGGCATGTTGGATGAGATGAATTCAATATGGTTTTTAAAGTGGTGAAGTGGTTTTTCGGAAATATCTATAACAGGCGAAGAGCTAGCTTGTATGTATACTGTGTCTGGTAGGGAATTATCGCCAATATTTTGTTCAGGTGTTTTTGAGGGTTGAGAAGCGTCGGGGGCAATGTGAACGTTGGGACTGTCCTAAAGCCTTCTAGGTTAGGAGAATCAACTCGTTCGGGTGAAATACCGGTGTTATCGTATGCTGATTCAGAGGTGTCCAGTCTTGGTTCATTATTTGAGTCGGTCAAAGACATTGGGTGTATTTGAATTCTGGAAAGGGCATCTGCGACTTGGTTAGATTTACCACGTAGGTAGAATATCGAAATTAAATTCTTCTAATTTAAGTGCTCACATAGTTAATTTTCAATTAGGTTCCTTTCAGTTTTTGAACCATATGAGAGGTCTGTGGTCGGTGTATAGTACAAATTTAGTGCCAAGTATAATATAAGGTCGAAATTTTTTCGTAGCCCAAACAATAGCTAGTAACGTTCAATAGTGCTATATTTTTGTTCTGTCTCGTTCAATGTTCTCGAAGCAAAACATATGGGTTTAGCCTCTTGGAAAAGAACGACTCCAAGGGCAACTTTAGAGGCGTTCGTTGTTAATTCGAAGGGTTTATCGAAATCTGGATAGGCCAGAATTGGTTCTTTGATTAATAACGTTTTCAGATGGTTGAAGGAATCAATGAAGCTGTGTGAATGAATCATTTTCTGATCTTTCTCTAAACATAGCGTTAAAATTTTTTGTTAGTTTAGCGAAATCTTTTACAAATTTTCTATAGCAACCGAAAAGTCCACGACATGACTTAATTTTTGTACGAGTCTTGGGGAGAGGAAATTTCGTAATAGCATGAATTTTGTCGTTATTTGGTTTAATTCCGTCGGGTGTAATAACATGTCCTAAGTAATTTACTGATTTATATAAAAATTCTGACTTGTCAAGCAAGATTTTTAGATTTGTGTTACGGCATCTTTAAAATACATTTCTTAATATGTTTAAATGTTCTTGTAAAAAAATCCAAAATATTATGACGTCATCTAGATATACAAGGTATTGTTGGGGTGTTAGTCCTAATAGAGCTCTATTAATGGTTCTTTGGAAGGACTCTGCTGCATTTTTTAGGCCAAAAGGAATACTTTAGAAATGTTAATGGTCTTCTTCGGTTGAAAAGGCCCTTTTCTTACGATCTTCTGGTTTGATTTTAATTTGGTAAAAACCGCTTGCGAGGTCTAGAGTTGAGAAATATTGGGCTCGTCTTAAAGCGTCGAGTACGGTTTCTATATTTAGAAGAGGGTGTTTATCTTCACTTGTTTCAGCATTTAATTTTCTATGGTCAATTACAATACGGAATCTTTGTTTGCCAGAGGCATCGTTTTTCTTGGTTACCACCCAAATATGGAAATTGTGGTGATTCTGACGGTTCTATGATGTTCTCTTTTAACATTTTGTTTATTTGAACTTTAATTTAGGCTCTTTAACAATGTGGGTATGGTGGTGTTCGAATGTGATGTTGAGTCAAGTTAGTACAAATCAAAGGTAATTCTGGAGTATAGAAAATGTTTTTTGCACTACTAGTCTCAGAACGCATCGTTATTGGCCTATTTCTAGGTTGTGAAGTTGATTTTCTCCACCAAGAGAGAGAAAGTAAAATAAACAATTTTCACCGTGGTAACTAATAAATTGCTAAGTTACCAAATATGACTATTTTAATTTTGACGTTTTAAAGAGCCGTATTGTCAGGTTGACAGTTAAAATATTTTCGAAATTTGTTGGGAATTTAGGCATTAAGCCGTTTGGTAGTGCAAAAAATAGTATATACACCACGGTAGCGAATCGTCTTATAACCTGAGCGCATATTAGATACTGAGCGCGCAGCGCGAAATATCTAATATGCGCTCAGGTTATAATACTGCGCTTCGCTACCTTGATGTATAATATACTATTTGCTTTTCTTCATTTAAGTTATCTAAACGTAAATTTGTTTTTAAATTTTGTTCCAAAAGTTGTTTTTTGAAGTTGAGGTATTTTCATTATTAATGTATGTGAAAGTAGCAATTTTCCCAGTAGCGTACCTTATGTGAAAGTTGCCAAGTTCACTAATGGTGAAAGTACGTGATTCTATAAAAATGAATAAACAGCCAACTGCTTGCCCGCAATTTTGTTTTTTACAACAAAGTTAAGTATGCTAAGAACGGTCAAAATCTAAATTAATTTCGAAATTTTTGCATTATGTAACGTGAATTTAAAATTTGTTATATTCGTGGAAATAAAAGCATTTACTACTTGCGATGAAATATGTTTATTTCGTTGGTGAAATTACCCCATACTGACGCTACTTGTGAACAACCTTTTATCTCACGAAAGAAGCTGTATTTTTATCTCTTATAAAATCTACTATTTGATAATAGTTGTAGGTGCCTTGTCATAGAAAATACTTGTATCCACTAATAACTGTCTACACATCTACATGTAGGACGAAGTTGTTCAATTTCTAACTATAAGTTTTCTGATAGATGACATCTAACCATAAAATATTCTATAGCACCAATAGTTTTATTTCGTAAGCTAGTGTTCTAGTTCAGACATTTAATTTAATTATTTCTAAAATTTCTTCAGCGCAATCTGCCGAAGTATTACTTTCGGTGCGACCATTTTTACTAACTTGCAATTTTTGCCGCAACCGCTCAATAAATCGTTACCAGACCAAAATTGTACCGAGGATCTCAAAAAAGTGTAAAGACAGCAACCGCTTTCGCGCTACGAGAAGGTCAAAAACGCAGTTTAGTGAAGGTGTCTTCTCGGTTAGATGTAAACACGCTATCTTGAGAACGATCTAACCTATCACGATTATTTCTGCGCCAGTTTGTGAGGAATATCAATGTAAAGGGCTGAAAAGTATTTGGGTGAGATTGATGGTGATGATACCAGTATTAGCCGTTAAATTATCGTATAACTACGAAACATGGTGGTGTAATGGGACAGAGTTGGGCCAATGAGCTTAATGTCACGAGTTCGAAACTGGGTACTAAATGTATTTCTTTTAAGTTATTTCTAGATTTGGATGAAAATGTCTGTCCCTGTGGATGCCAAAAACCATCCCGACCGTGCCGAAGCACCGATAAGCGCTTGCATCTTCTCATCTTATTGGTAATTGGAATTAGAATATCTTCTTTGTGCAATAAAGAAGACTATATATTAATTTCAGTTTTTTATATAATCATTTCGGCAAAATTTCTGCATATTTGGCACTATATATAGTCCAAGTGTTTGCATAATTTCCAAGAAAATCGATGCATTCATATATTATGTGCGCATATATTTTAATTTTTTCGTGCATGTAGTGTGCTCTCTAGTTATAATAAAATATAAATATAAGTAAGAAATAGTATATTACTTTACAAGGGATGTAGGTAAGATTTACACTACCGAGGACCGTTTGATGCCTGAGTGAGCGAAGCAAACGAGGGTAGCAAGGTTCGAGGTAGTGCAAATCTTCCTACATCCTGTGTAAAGTACATAATTTTTTTCACTACCAATATTTCCTTTTGTAAAGTAAATGGTAGGTAATACCCAGGCGTAAAATTATGACATTTGCTAAACTATAGTAGCCTTATAGCGCTGTGACGTTTTGTTTGACGGTTATAAACGCACTGTGAAAAATTCTGGGAAAAAATGCGTGAATACGATTGCAAATGCTGTTTTGTGAGATTTGCGCTTGTATTCTGATTAAAAATTGATAATAGTAAGAATGACAATGGTTTTCTTCGTGTTAACCAAGTGGCGGACATAGCATCTTATCAGTTGTAATACATGCGGGATGTAAGTAATTCACTTCTCTAGGGAAGTAAGTACATTGTCATGGAAACTGTAATATTTTTTGTAAATGAAGCCCACATCCCTCAAACTTGACAGTGTAAGGATCACTTGTTACGGTATTAATTCATCAGATCGACAAGGATCAAAATTATTGTCCAAAATCGGGTACAAACCACAGGGTTCGCCGGCTTTACTAAAAACACAGATCTTAATGTGCTGGAGCAGATTTTGTTGCTCCGGTTACTCGCACTTAACCCAGTCGGGAAGGCGTGGTTCGAGAGTACAAAGAAAAACCGGCGGCACTTACCCTGATGGATTGCTTAAGATAGATGCCTAGAGCGCCACTTGTTTCTAGATAGGGAATGGCAAACGTGTTAGAAACAAGAACACACACGTAGCCTATGGGGAAGTCCTCCACGTAACTGCACTCCGCTACAGCGTTGTCCACCGGGCTTCCTCCGAGTCTTCAGATTTCAACACACAGGTGGCCACGAAGCAAATGACTTACCTTGATTGGCCACCCGCCTAGTTTAACATAAAAACGCAATGACTGACACTAACCCCAGTTCTTAGGGTTCACTTATCAACAAGGACATGCTGTCGTCTTTACAAATTAATTACATGTGGCCTTTGCCATGCTGAATGGGTTGAAGACCCATACCAGGAAGGTTTAGCATTTACTAAAAGAATAAGTTGAACTTTAATAAAATTTGTTATTGAAAGAATTAAAGTAGCACAAATATTCACATGAAATATCGGGCCCCCCAAAAAAAACAATTACCCTATTGTCTAAGAAAAGGAATATATAGTTACACACTGGGCAACACGAAGTACATAACCGGGGTGAAGCCCCTGATTGATAACACATACATCAAATTTTAGGCTTGAGTGAACGGGCGCAATGTTTATGAACACTCGGAAAACACACAGTAAAATTATAGACGCCACTCAACTCGGCACGTCAGTTACGCTGTAGAAACAATAAACAGATCCTACCTGAGAGCTGTCAGCATGTTATTTGGGGTTGGCGATAGTTACGAACTCCGCCTCGGCGAAGGCCGGTGAGACGTTGCAGAGGTGTAGCGGGCTCCCCAAATGGGAACGAAAGGGTTGTACAGGGGCCAATTCGGTACGGAGGGCCAGAGGGTCGGTTTACCCCACGAAGAAGGATGGCAGCCAGCGGCGGGCGACGGGTAACTTCGAACTTTAACACGGCTTCACAGAATTCGCAACAGATTTGCCGAAACTTTTTCCACTGATATGAAAAGTATTGTAGGCTTATGAGGACACCTTTGTTGAATGTGCAAAAGGGTGCAACTTGCTTTTCCACTCCTTGCTGGAGGGCAAAAGCCGATAGAAGGCGCCTCACGAATAATTTGAAACCGCTTAACGAAACATCGCCCTTAGCCCGCGCTACCGAAAACTTTGAGTTGCAGTCAACCAACTATTATCGGGGTCTAAGCTGAACTCCAAATCAAAATTTAATTACGTGAAGATCACAAAGTTCGCATAACGTGGACACGAAACTACACTGCGTTCACAGGAAGTTCCTCGGACCGCAGCACGCGGCCCGGGGGGGGGGGGCAACAAAACTTGCACGTTAGTTGTAGTTCACAGCTCGATGCCAATTAATTCAGAAACGCGCTGGTAAAACGATGGTCACCCCCGCGCAAAATGATCTCATTCCTTCAGAACAAAGAACCTGCCAGCCTTGCAAAAGAAACGAGGAACAATTAACACGAACAACTCTAGAACCTTCGACAACCTAATCAGCGCTTTCAGCGAGCGAGGGGCGCAATTCAAGAAGCTAAGAAAAGGTCTCCTTTTACAATCTAATTTCCAGGAATGAAACTTCACGTCGGCCTTGTGCAGGCGTTCGGTTCCTGCATTAAAGAATGAATTCACGGACCCAATTCGGCAAATGCAACATAAACGGTGATATTTATAATATAGTTTCGAGGAAAGAAATCTTACTATGGCCTTGCGCCAGCGTTCAAGAATTGGTTACTTAAGAAAACACATATGAAGCGCAAGCATTTCAATGCCCGCCGGAACAAATTCGAATATAACTAGTACAGGGCCGTAATCAGTAAGAATTCGGGCGACAAATAAACGTAATTTTGAGCAAAACGAAAGTGGTCGAAAATGATCTAACACCCCCCTTACTAGAGGTCAATTTCTTAAATTGATCTTTAAGACGACCGAGAGAGTTGCTAAAAGATTCGCTTAACTTAGGGTGCGGATTGAGATAGCCGTCACTACTCAGGATCCCAATCACGCGGTGACGGATAGCGTCAATGGACAGAGTGAGAAGGAAGAAGAGTTTGCCAAAAAGACCGGTTACGCCGGTGGAAATTACGGAAAACCTCAATCAGGTACTGACGGTTCGGTGAAGCCTAGAACACCCCTCCCCGGACCAGGGAATCGGGCGACAAATGAACATAATTTGTCCCAAAGGAGGGTACTCCGCCAGGGGTCCCATTCGACTTGGCGATCGAAACCCAACATCAAAAGTGTTCAAGAACATAAAACACGGACCACTCCACCCCGTAAAGGATGGTGTCCACTTCTCAAAATAATCCGACCATGGCCGAGCGACCATGGCACGCGTCCATGGGGTGGCGGGTAAGCAAGGCGACCGGACCCACTGCCTACTCACTATCCGGCCCCATGACACGGTTTAAAGGGAAAAGTGCCAAAGGCAAAACGGGTGAGGACAATGACAGGTGTCGCCGGACACACGGTAAAGAGAGGATAGAACGAAAGAAGAAAGATGAGAGAGAAGAGTTGATATCCCACCTGGGATTTGTTTTGCTCTCGAATGAGCTTGTCATAATAGGGTATAAGTCATCACTGTGAACTCTTCCGTCCAACCTACCAATCGAACACAGGGTACGAAGCCCCAAGGTTCGCAACCTAACTCTCGAAGACCCGTTGAAGAGGGCACGCGAGGCGTCACGGGATCAGCCTCTTGTGTTTGTCCCACAGCAACAAATGATCAAAGAAAGGGGTAGCCACAAACGACAGGATTCTCGAAGGCCTTGAAGGCCACCTAGTCTAAACTAACCTATCCTATTCTATCCTATGCTAATAATGCGAACAATTATATACAACAGTATGTCACCCATGGTTAATCCATTGTGACTTGGGATTGTCAAGGAAAAGAAAACTAAGTCCACCGAAATCCTCAATTGATGACGATGCCGAAAGCCAAATCGTCTCTGAATTCGCAAAATGTGAGACCGAAAATGACTCCAACACCGAACACCAAAAGAAAATCCGGACAAACAAAGTCTCCAGCAAAAGTCAAACATAAACTTCACTAAAGAAACATCATGCGAACAGCACGGCCGTTAGTGACGCACGAAGCTCAAAAGCTAACAACAAAATCGCTCCTCCCAAAGTCCAAAGGGCAGGAATACGATGCCTGACTTAAAGTCATCAAAAGTCTTCAACGAAAAAGTCTTTCCCACAGGGCAAAGACACCTAAAGTGACAACCTAAAGTCATCAAAACAAAATTCGGTAGGTGACGACAGATCGTCAATAAACAACGGAACAATGGAGTCTCGATCGAAAAAGAATTATTCCAGTCTTCGGAATGGCACAGCGTAACCAGAATCTGCAAAGATGCAACGCTCTCATACTACACGAGAACACAAGCGGGATTACTTAAGCGGCGTCTTCAAACAGATGTGCAATAAAGCAGAATTTGCCCCACCTCAACCTTCAGAGCGTGGACAGCAACGGTACAAAACGCCAATCCCAAGAAAATTTTACGCTGGCCTAGAAGTCACTAAAACAAAACAACAACAGGCGACTAAATCTCAACATACTCCAACACGGTAAACTACTAAGTCAATAAAAGAAAGGGGTACGACAAAAAGTGTACAAGACACTACGACAAGTGTTAATGCACGCGATGAAATCAGCAAACGAAGTTGGGCGGTACACGATAGAAATGAAAACGAAATAGAAGTCAAACAAAAAAACTACGCCAATCCAACTAAGATGGTTTGAGAGACCTTAAAAATTCGCATACGCGGATCTCACAAACACACCAACACAAACCACATCCAACCAAAGGACCAATAAAGAATAAAGAAAACGAAAATGATTTCCAACTCGTCAACGAACAACGCGGCACCACATCAAAACAACAAAAAAAGTCAACATCGGTAATCTAAATGCGTCAATGTCGATGAACTCTACTAACTTCAACTTAAATTCGGAATAGCACAATAAAATTTCAAACTAGCTGAAGGCTAAACACAATCAACAATAAACGGATTCAAAAAAAGTTCGATACCTTCCAAAAATTTCAGAGTTTTTACGAAAAAGACTAAAAAAACACGGTTTACTTAATGATCCATACTAAAATAAACGATAGCACCAAAAAGAATGGCTCCAAAATGTGCCTTAGCACAGAAAAGAAAATGTTGAAATATTGAACACAAAAAAACACAAAAATCCCGTGAAAAATCCAGGGAAAAACAATGTTTAGTCTGCCAAAGGGATAGCAAAGAACTCATTTAATAAAAGAAAACATATAGGATACGCGTCCTGATATGAAAAAAACACGTTTCCAAATTTCAAAGTCCTAAAAAGTCAAGTTTTTATGAAAAATACTGGAAAAAACTATATGAAGTTGATGCCAAACACTAAAATGAAGCTGTATGACAAGAAAAGAAACACAAAAACAATGCCCTAAAGGCGTTTCCGACAAAAACGAGCCACACGTTGGGATAGCCAGTTTATCTGTTACGGTATTAATTCATCAGATCGACAAGGATCAAAATTATTGTCTAAAATCGGGTACAAACTACACTGTTCGCCGGCTTTACTAAAAACACAGATCTTAATGTGCTGGAGCAGATTTTGTTGCTCCGGTTACTCGCACTTAACTCAGTCGGGAAGGCGTGGTTCGAGAGTACAAAGAAAAACCGGCGGCACTTACCCTGATGGATTGCTTAAGATAGATGCCTAGAGCGCCACTTGTTTCTAGATAGGGAATGGCAAACGTGTTAGAAACAAGAACACACACGTAGCCTATGGAGAAGTCCTCCACGTAACTGCACTCCGCTACAGCGTTGTCCACCGGGCTTCCTCCGAGTCTTCAGATTTCAACACACAGGTGGCCACGAAGCAAATGACTTACCTTGATTGGCCACCCGCCTAGTTTAACATAAAAACGCAATGACTGACACTAACCCCAGTTCTTAGGGTTCACTTATCAACAAGGACATGCTGTCGTCTTTACAAATTAATTACATGTGGCCTTTGCCATGCTAAATGGGTTGAAGACCCATACCAGGAAGGTTTAGCATTTACTAAAAGAATAAGTTGAACTTTAATAAAATTTGTTATTGAAAGAATTAAAGTAGCACAAATATTCACATGAAATATCGGGGCCCCCAAAAAAAAAACAATTACCCTATTGTCTAAGAAAAGGAATATATAGTTACACACTGGGCAACACGAAGTACATAACCGGGGTGAAGCCCCTGATTGATAACACATACATCAAATTATAGGCTTGAGTGAACGGGCGCAATGTTTATGAACACTCGGAAAACACACAGTAAAATTATAGACGCCACTCAACTCGGCACGTCAGTTACGCTGTAGAAACAATAAACAGATCCTACCTGAGAGCTGTCAGCATGTTATTTGGGGTTGGCGATAGTTACGAACTCCGCCTCGGCGAAGGCCGGTGAGACGTTGCAGAGGTGTAGCGGGCTTCCCAAATGGGAACGAAAGGGTTGTACAGGGGCCAATTCGGTACGGAGGGCCAGAGGGTCGGTTTACCCCACGAAGAAGGATGGCAGCCAGCGGCGGGCGACGGGTAACTTCGAACTTTAACACGGCTTCACAGAATTCGCAACAGATTTGCCGAAACTTTTTCCACTGATATGAAAAGTATTGTAGGCTTATGAGGACACCTTTGTTGAATGTGCAAAAGGGTGCAACTTGCTTTTCCACTCCTTGCTGGAGGGGAAAAGCCGATAGAAGGCGCCTCGCCAATAATTTGAAACCGCTTAACGAAACATCGCCCTTAGCCTGCGCTACCAAAAACTTTGAGTTGCAGTCAACCAACTATTATCGGGGTCTAAGCTGAACTCGAAATCAAAATTTAATTACGTGAAGATCACAAAGTTCGCATAACGTGGACACGAAACTACACTGCGTTCACAGGAAGTTCCCCGGACCGCAGCACGCGGCCCGGGGGGGGGGGGGGGCGACAAAACTTGCACGTTAGTTGTAGTTCACAGCTCGATCCCAATTAATTCAGAAACGCGCTGGTAAAACGATGGTCACCCCCGCGCAAAATGATCTCATTCCTTCAGAACAAAGAACCTGCCAGCCTTGCAAAAGAAACGAGGAACAATTAACACGAACAACTCTAGAACCTTCGACAACCTAATCAGCGCTTTCAGCGAGCGAGGGGCGCAATTCAAGAAGCTAAGAAAAGGTCTCATTTTACAATCTAATTTCCAGGAATGAAACTTCACGTCGGCCTTGTGCAGGCGTTCGGTTCCTGCATTAAAGAATGAATTCACGGACCCAATTCGGCAAATGCAACATAAACGGTGATATTTAAAATATAGTTTCGAGGAAAGAAATCTAACTATGGCCTTGCGCCAGCGTTCAAGAATTGGTTACTTAAGAAAACACATACGAAGCGCAAGCATTTCAATGCCCGCCGGAACAAATTCGAATATAACTAGTACAGGGCCGTAATCAGTAAGAATTCGGGCGACAAATAAACGTAATTTTGAGCAAAACGAAAGAGGTCGAAAATGATCTAACACACTTACAACGAAGGTAGTAAAAAAAAAATTTATAATGGTATTTTAATTTTTCTTACAAAGGAACATGGAACATTTAAGTGTTTTGACAGTTAAGCTAAAGAAATAGTTCTCAAATTGTTGTGTTTTTGCTTTTTATTTGATCAATTTATTGTCTATACGACGTTTTTGAGCTGAATAAAATTATTCCACTCATATAAGAATTAATTACGTTAGAAAATTGTAAAGATGCCTTCAGATGTCGGTAGTCTATTATTACGGTTTAGATAGTGTTAGCATTACTAAAGTAATAATACAAATTTAATTTGAGTGTTTTCACCTACATGTTGTTGGTTTACGTTGGGAATATTTTTATTAAAAAAAATTGTAGTGAATCTGTAATAGCTTTTTAATGATAGTGAATATGAGCCAGAAAAGTCTGCAAGTTTTGAGTTGTCTTCTTAGGTAACAAATAAAACGCACTACATATATAGTGTATTGCCCAGATTGAGTTAAAAAAAAGGATTGACAAACAATTTTTTGAATTCCGATTTCATATGTGGTAATTAATCCTTGCTTGGCTTGAAACTAATTTGAGTATATTTCAGATTTTTTAAAATCAAGAATCAGATAAAGTACCTTTTATGTTCTTAATTCGACCAAATATTAGGAAAAGCCGGGAAAAGCTGTTCAAAATGTAAAATTACTCTTTTATGCAAAATGTCGTGCCATTGGATTAACCTGACTTGAAATATCTGTTGAATCTGGAACATCAAAATAGCGTTCACGCAAGAACAATAACTGTCCTTCAATTGCAATGGTGAGTGCTGCTTAGGGGCTCAGGAGCTCAAGCCACCAACAGCCTATATGTCATTAGAAAACGGTACTATTCTATAATTTAAAACATATTTTATCATCTATCCTACAATTGTTATACAATGTAGCGATAACAGATACGGATATTCCTTTGATAGAATTCGCAGTAGTGGACTACCCTCGCCAAAAGGGTTGCAGTCAGGTAACATTCCTAACTGTAAAACTTACCGTTGCGCTTTCCGCCTAACGGAAATTTTGCCGGCTTCAACGCCCTGGCATAACGGACTGCGAATTCTCCAAAGGGATATTGACCCCTTTACCTTGTTACTGTCTAAAACGACATTTACGACACAGCATCAGCTTATAAGAAAAGTCACGAAAAAGCTAGACGACTGGCGCGTATGAAATATTCCAAAATCGGTAAACTAACTCACATAGGACCGCTGCCCTGCCCGTAACAAGAAGTGCCGCCTAGACTCAGTGAAGCAAGGGGTGATTCGAGACGAGATAACACTAGGGCATAGGCCTAATAAACGGTAATAAGAACGAGAACGCAAAGGTAAACCCACAGAGAAACCGGGAATCAAATGAGCCTACCTTTCTACTTTACACTTGGCAAAAACAGCTGAACGGAGCATGGTATGTGTGGAGCCTTGCGACTCCTCGGCACTGGTGACGGAGAGCCCTGACACTTACAACTTTTTCCAGGCTCCACCTCACATCGATCTTACAACTCAGCCTGAAAATATGCATGCAGCAGGCGCAAGGAAAACACAAGGCAAAATATAACAAACCGATCTATTGGTCTAACGTAGGCATATGGTCCAAAAATAAACCAACGCATAATCACGGACCTTAATTAGCGTATTGCTATTAAATCTGACACAAAATGGGGTCACTAGCGCTAATTTAATGCTTGACACATGATAGCGGCCATTAAACATTACACAGAATATAATTATTGACGTTAGTTAGCGTACAAATGCAAGGGATGGGTATTAAATGCGCATAGCAACGATGTAACGGCTAACATCTAAAATACACGCTACCTTTAGTATCACCTGGACCTCAACTTAGCGGCAGGGCTCTGCTCCACAGCTCGGCATGTCGCAAAGCTACAGCTGCAATTGCTGATGACGCATACTCCAGAATACCTTCGCAGGACACGGTGTAACGGGACTCGCATGGAAATGAAACAGGGTGATCTTTTGCACGTCCTCGTTTGATATGAATCCCACGTCGAAGTGGTAATATGCCTGCACCTTACACGAGATTACAAGAACGTTGGTCGACTAAACGGCGCATCACCAGATCACACACAACTACACGCCTTAACGGCTCGAAAAGCTCTCTCCGAAAACACGCCACATAAACGGACTCACTCGGTAAGAGGCTGCGCCGCCTCCCACGACCCAAGGCCACGTGGGCGGCGAAAAGCCACACTCGAAAACCCGCTCGCAGTAACTGCACAAGCAACTAACTGACCGAAACAGAAGCTAGCTCCTTTCCAACTAACTAAAACCGGCTCGCGCCACGCTGCCGATCGGCAAGAAGCTGGCGGGGCATCGGCAACTCAGACAGAAAAACTGCGATGGGCCGAGATACTTCCAAAAACCTCTCTCTTGCTCTCACAGAGTGGCGTTTTAAATTCAACCAAGAAACACGATGAAATCCAGCCCGCCACGACTTCAAAGAGAAGACAGCGCACAAAATTCGAAACACACTTAAATTTAACGGAAAAATATTAAAGAAAGCTATATACAAGCGAAGTCGTAATCTTGAAAAATCGATAAATAACTCATACATTCGTAAACTTTAAAAATGTCCTGACAGACTATAAGTCACAGGATTGGCATAAGCTCAGGTCAGTTAGAACCCAATCCTCGGTAAGTACGAATTTTTAGCATCTTGCATTACAATAAATGTTTCTACCGTCTTACAAGTGCTTTTGTTCTGGACTCATACCATTCCCGCACGCACGCTATTCGATATCACTTAAAACATGTAAAACAATATCCAATAAGTATGTCAGCATAACAGAGGTTATGTGTCAACACACTCGTTCGTATCATTATACCAAGTAGTTAGCAGCTGCTTTGAGCTGCCCGAAACGAAGCTTCGAACTTGTATCGGAATTACGGGCGAAAACGCTATCCGTGTAGAATCGGCGATATAGAAGTTTCAGTATGATGCGAGGGTTTACGATGTTGTTGCCGCTACCGCTGCAGACTCGAGGGCTTATCGTAATAATTAGAAATATTTGGAAATGTTGTGGTGCAAGCCTTGGCATTGAAATAAACTGCAAATGTATAAGGTCAATTCTTGCATTCTTGAATGGTTATACGTCGTGTTTGGATGATCTTACTTAATATCGGTTGCAGTTGTGGCGTGTTTATTTATCTTGGGCGATTTCGGTTATTTGGTGAAGTTTTATTTAAGAAAATTGCGAGTAATAGCATGCCTAATCCTCTCTACGTTAATTTTAAAAGCCTACCTTTAGCTCCATTGGTAAATACGTTATTATTGTGTTTTATTTTTATTTCTCTCGTCTAAAAGGCGAAGAAAGTATTGCAATCGCGAAAAAAATCAGCTTGCGAGATTTCTCCAGATCTTCACTTTTCAAGTCACGCAAAACATGTTTTCTCAATTCCGTCTGTTTGTCTGTCTGCCTGTTGGCGGTATAACTCAAAACTATTTGTTGGAGGAAGACGATATTTTGCATGCGGATTGTATGTCTACCTTGCATGAAGCCCACAAAGTTTTGGTAAAATATAAACAGGGTGATCACTTTAAAAGAGTATAACTTTTTCTGTGTTTGCTTTTATTCAATAAAAGTAATGCTTTGCAGGTAGTTCAGGTTTTTATCCTTGATTAAAATGGGTTATTTTGAACTTAATATATACAGGGCGAACACCTTAAATACATAATTTTTTCTTCCTTTAATATTTTCAAAGTTTTTAGTTTCAAAACTTCCACTCGCCAAGTAAGTTCCGTGTAAAACCATTTACAGGTGTTTTAACGCATACACATTTTGAGTTGTGTTTGAATAATTTTTGTTTTGTGCATATAACGTTTCTTTTTGATTTATTAAATTTAAAAATTATGGCTATATTTGGATTCAGACCTCGGCGGAATGTAGGTGAGTCCTTAATTATTATTTTTTGCTTAGCTCTTGTTAAAAATTAAGAACACTCCAAATACGTTTATCACGAGCCGCTACTGTTCAGTTTCATATACTTACTTATAGATAGAATTACAAAAGTGCCTTACTTCATCTAATACATGCAGTTTCATACAAGCAAGCGGATGTTTCAGCCTCCCCTATTCAAAATATTTTGAATCGAATGTCAGTTGAAATCTTACAGAGTTTATACCGCTTGTATGTTTGAAATTAGACCGGTACATTGAAAACAGCACGCTGTCAAAATCGTCATTTTATTATTTCCAGATGAGTAATGGAAAGACTCCAAACGTACGTAACAAACCAAACACCTTGTAGCGTCTCCAACGTACTTACAGATATTTTTATAAACTACGTGTTTGAAACCAACGTCTCAATTTTAAAAATGTTTAGTTACAAAACTTCTTCATGCTAATAGTGTGCGAAAGTAATGACAATGATATTAATACTACAGGAATAGTATATTGTTTAACGAGTGACGAAAGTAGCATTTTCTGCAAACAAGAGAACAGTTTATCAAACGAGGCGTTCTCAAGTTGCAGAAAATGCTTTTCGACGAGTAAAACACTATACTTTTTCTATAACCATGGTTCACTACTACTGCACTAACACACTACCGTCCGAGAGCAAGGCTACTTGATGAGACGTCCTGCCAATTTCTTGTTAATTTTTATAACTATATGTTGCATTTATTACGTTATACAAAGTAAATTTACACGTTTTTGTGCTAAATCATGTTTTTCCATTGTGGTTTGTAAAATTAAATTACAATTGGATATGGCAGAATGCATTTAATATCTGAAATTGCAACCACTTACTTTCGTCACTAGAGACGAAAGTTAACGTTATGGGATATTCTATCACTGGTCCCGGAACTGGCGTTTTCGGTTGAGGTAAAAAGTGACGAAAGTTGTTCATTTTTAAATGGTTATAGAAAAATATTATTTTTTCATTTCAATAAACCATAGAAGTAACAAGAGATCAATAAAAAAACCAATTAGGGTAGGCTATGATATGTGTTATACGTTTGGCAGTACTGAAGTGTATTGTCAGTCTATGTCAAATTCGAGATTAGTAGGTTAGGTTTTGTTTGTTATTTGACACAGACTAACGTAAAACTTAACCAACAAATCTCGAATTTGACATCGACTGACAATACACTTCAGTACTGCCAAACGTATAACACATATCACAGCCTACCCTAATTGGTTTTTTTATTGATCTCTTCTTATTTATATTGGGTCATATATTACTGATTGGAAAAATATGAAGTGCAGCTCTAAAAGTAGGTATTGGAAAAACGTTATTAAATGTGCTCTAAAAACTGTAAACTGCTCTGGTTACTAAAATCAATTTGGCCGAAAAAATAAATATATATATTATTTTAAAACAAATTCAACACAGTACTATGTGTTAATGTTATTAAGAGCCAAAAAGAAGTTTATAGAGTACATAGTTTACTGATTTTATTTAGTATTTACATTATACAGACAAATAAAACTCAAAACTAAAAATTTATTAACTTATAACATTTTACACAGCATGCAGCAAATACTTCTTATTCATTTTCCACCATATCGTTCAACTTCTTCCTTATACAATTGAAGTTCTTTGTAGCCAACTGTTCGTGGTCGTCACTTTGAATGGTTTCGCTTTCACACTGTGTGACTGCAATATTTACCATCTTTTTGACTAACCGTTTAAAAGCAGGCGTCACATCACCTTTTTTTTTCTCCAAAACTTTTTCCAAGCTTGTTTTAAGTTTAGCGTAGTCTATCTCTCCATTATCCTTTTGCCATCCCATCTTCTGATAATAGCATCCCATATATTTATTGTAGGTGGCGTTGTCTTCTGGTACCGAATCCCTGTGGTGTAATATGCTAATCTCACCTTTGTCCAATTTGTGTTCATTTATACACTGTTCCTCTTCTGAGTCGAATTCGTCACTTTCGCTGCTATCTCCGGCTGCAATCGGCAGACTTTGGGCCTGCAAAGTGAATTAAGTGAAATTAAAAAACTGAAGAATAATAAAGTGAATTGCAATTTGTATTATTACAATTTTGACTTATGACGGCAATAGAAAAAACTGCTTACCGCGAACAAAATGAACAAGAGACTAAAATACAGAAAGGCCTTCATATTGGTAAACTAATTGACACTGAAACAGTTATGCATCCCAACATTTTATTTATAAGTGGACTTATCAGAGATTGAACAAAAAGGTTATTTTTTTTCTTAATGATTGAAATGGAAATGTTTATGGCAATACATCTAGAAACTGATCTGTCAAGTGAACTGTTACAAAATAGGAACTGATAAACGCATCCAAAAATTGTTGTAAACATTTCTAATGTGGAAATGTTTTAAATTGCTTCTTGGAATGTTCAACCTGTTGTGTAGGGCTTTTATTTAACGACCTGTATAGTTCGCACAGTAGATTTCGTTGTCAATATGAGTCATTCTACATATTTAATCTTTACGACATCTTTTGCATCTGCTGTTATTTTGCTGTGTCAACTAGTACCTAATTAACTTCTGACAATGTTGGCCGTACTCAGACTTAATTGTGTTACCTATGATATCAGCAGTTACTTAATCTAATCAATAATTGTTTTCTTACAATATTTCAATGCAATTACATAAAAAGCAATTTATATGTAGATTAGTCGAAAACTAATTTATCTAAAATAAGATTTAACCTTGTCACTGGATACAATTACATAAACGATGAATAAGCATCATTCAGCAGATCTTGTTCGTTTGCTCACAACTTTTTTCAGTACATATGGTCACTCCAAATATTAAGATATTTCAATCAAATATATGAATATTAACATTGTATATTTGTAGTTGAATAGTATAAAATCTAATTTATTTATGTCATATCCATTACGGAATAGAAATGTGCATCGTTTTCTTTTACGAAGTTAAAAGAAAATTTTTGTAATCAAGGCGATAATTGCAGAACTCGAGCTGTTTTTTGAAGCTACTAAAACTAATACATAGTGTATACACATTCAATGGTCAACAGACCAAAAACCTTATTAAGTGCCTCATAATACATATTTGCCAATGGTTAATATAAATACACTAGTTGTGGGATATATCGAACTCAAAAGAGAATTTAAAAATGTTCTGCTGTAAATGAGCGTTCGCTATAGAAATCTAAACTAGCAAATAAAATTTTTTTTAATCGGCAGTGAAGAACGTCGAAATCATTAAAATACGGGAAATAGGCAGTGAAGTAATCCATTGTTTTACAATTTTTTTAATATGGTGGGCTGAAAGGAACTTCAAGAACCTACATGAGTCTGTTTTGGCACGTTATAAAAGAGCATTCGGTATATCACGGGTCCCTATAGGCGAGTTCTACTGCACTACCAAACTTGCATATTATCGAAGTAGGATGTTTGTAAGAAATTAGAGTCCATGTAAAATAGGTTTAGAATCAAGTATTAGAACGCATTATGTAGCTATACACTAGCAGTGCATACTATATGCTTCATGTTAGGTGAGTATTTATTTTGTATTAAAACATTTTCTTCATGGCTACAGCGACTACACAATTTTTTGCTTAAATATATTGATCAGAATGTCCTAACTGACAGCAAACAGGCCAAAATGAATCAACCAGAACAACAGACACTAACGCAAATGATGTAAAGCCTAATGTCTAGACTCGATGCTCAAGAGGAAACAATGTATCAGTTTTCTCAACGGCTAACCAAGTTAGAGAGCAATATTAGTGGAGCTAAGGCTCGTAGAATTAACTAATGGACAAAAAAGATATTAGGATTGCAACATGGAATGCCAATGGTCTTCTAGCTAGAAAAGACGAAATGCAAATATTCCTAGATACCCAAAACATTGGCATATGTCTAATATCAGAAACACACCTAACAGAACAATCATATCTGAAAGTAAGTGGGTATAAAGTATACCATACTATACACCCTCATAACCAAGCAAGCGGCGGGAGTGCTGTCATCATCAAAGAGTGCATTTACCACTATGAAGAGAAACACCTCCAAAGAGAAAACATACAACTAACAATGATCAGCATTAAATCGCTCAAACAGAATTTAGTAGTTGGTGCTCTCTCTTGCCCTCCTAGGTTCAATCTAAAAAAACAAGACTATACAAATATACTACAACACCTTGGCGAAAGATTTATTGCAGGAGGCGACTTTAACTCCAAACATACAGACTGGGGATCTAGAATCACTTCCACAAAAGGTAAAGAGCTAAGAGAAACAATCAAGGATCTAGGATGCAATTTTCACACTACAGGTAAGCCAACATACTGGCCAACGGATATTAATAAAATCCCTGACCTACTAGACTTCTTCATAACTAAGAAGATATCGCCAAACTTCATAGACATTGAGGAAAATTTTGACCTAAGTTCAGATCATTCGGCAGTGATTCTAACGCTAAGTGAAAAAATAATTAAAAAAGAAAGTAGACCTGCATTAACCAATAAAACAACCGACTGGGAAAGCTTTAGGGCGGAATTACATTGTAATATTAACCTAAGAATAGAGTTGAAAACTAAGCAGCAGCTGGAATTTGAGACAGAACGGTTTAATGAAATTATTCAAAATGGTGCTTGGAACAATACAAAAGAAATCACCCATAAAGCGGTAGGCTATAACTATCCCATGGAAATAAGAGAATTAGTAAAAGAAAAAAGAAAAGCCAGAAGGAAATGGCAACAAACTAGAGATCCTACTGATAAAAATTTTCTAAATAACAAAACACAGGTATTGAAGCGCGAAATTCGGAAGCTAAAAGAGGAGTCACTTAATAACTACCTAAAGGAATTATCAGCAGAAGCAGACACAGAGTACTCTCTTTATAAAACAACAAGTAAGTTAAAACGACCAGTGACGCAGATGCCTCCTATAAGAACACCTGATGGTAGCTGGGCGAAGAATAATAAAGAAAAAGCACAGATCTTTGCCAACCATCTTGAAGAAGTATTTACGCCAAACGTAACACTAAACGATTCTGCGCTACAGGACCATGTAAATCAGGAAGAGGAGGCTATCACATTAGTCACACCACAAGAAGTTGCTAACGAGATCAACACTAATCTAAACCGCAAAAAAGCACCAGGGTTCGATCTAATCACTGGTGAGATTCTAACACAATTGCCGAGAAAGGGATTAGTTATGCTGGAAGGTACCAGAAATAATAATGCTGGAAAAGCCAGGTAAACCAACAAACGAGGTCAAATCCTATAGACCTATAGCTTTGCTGCCAGTAATCGCCAAGGTATTCGAGAAGCTTCTGCTCAAACGATTAAAACCAATAATTGAAAGAAAACGATTGATCCCCGATCACCAGTTCGGCTTCAGGAACAAACACTCAACTATAGATCAAGTGCACCGGATTACG
This sequence comes from Agriotes lineatus, assembly GCA_940337035.1. Taxonomy (NCBI): domain Eukaryota; kingdom Metazoa; phylum Arthropoda; class Insecta; order Coleoptera; family Elateridae; genus Agriotes; species Agriotes lineatus. Next base: position 35,306 of record CALNHX010008884.1, read on the forward strand.
AATCTAATAGAGAAAGTGTTAGAAGAAAAACAAGTGTGCTCCGCTATATTCCTCGACGTTGCGCAAGCCTTCGACAAAGTGTGGCACGAAGGCTTGATGCATAAACTGAATCACCAGCTTCCGAAAGAATACGCTGAACTCCTGAAGTCGTAGGTGTATGGCAGATTGTTTAGAATAAAACAGGAAGATGCATTTTCTGATCTAAAAGAAGTAAAGGCAGGAGTACCGCAAGGCAGCGTTCTGGGCCCAGTTCTGTATCTGCTATATACCAGTGATTTACCACAACCAGAAAATGTAATGACTGCTACCTTTGCAGACGATACTGCAATCTTAGCAGTAGGCAAGGACACCGAGGAAGCTACAGAAAAATTGCAACTAGCGTGCAATAAAATTAGTAACTGGACAAAGAAGTGGAAAATAAAATTAAACGAACAAAACTCAACACAAATACACTTCACTAACAAATTCATACGAGAACAGTTTCAGATATCGATCAACGGTAACGTCATACCGTATGAAAATACAGCAAAATACTTAGGTATGACTCTCGACACGCGTTTACGATGGAAGGTACATGTGAAAAAGAAAAAAGAAGAACTAGGACTGAAATATAGAAAACTGTATTGGCTCCTGTTGCGAAATTCCCATCTGTCGACACACAACAAAGTTATAATATACAACCAGATATTAAAACCAGTCTGGCTTTATGGCATACAACTCTGGGGATGTGCCAAACAGAGCAATATTAAAAAAATACAGACTTTCCAAAATAAAGTACTCAGAAACATCGTGAATGCGTCATGGTATGTACGTAACAGTGACATCCATCGTGACCTTGGAATCGTGGATGTTGCTAGTGAGATAAAACGCTTTGCTGCCAAACACGAAGCAAGATTGCATGATCATGTCAATCCAGAAGCCATCCAACTCCTGGACAACGAAGGGTTACTTAGAAGATTGAAGAGGAAGAAACCCTTTGAACTTGTGTAGTACGTGAGTGCAAAAGCAGAGCATAGTGTGAATTAGTGAAATCTTATGGACACCAATGGGTGGACATTAGCCTTTAAGTTTGCATCTTTTAGTTTAGAAAAAAATTAATGGTTGGTCTTACAGACCAGTTTTAATGCTACTGTATTAATAAAATTAAAAAAATATATATTGTTATGATACGACTATACTATGTTCGTAGATAAAATTAAAATTTGTAAAAGGAAATTGGATGTTATTACAATCTATATCAACCCACTATAATAGTCGATGATGTTTAAAAAGTTTCCTGAATAAATCTAAGTTAAAGCAAATTAGTAATTGAATGATAGCTATTGAAAGGTTACAGGTGGTTTGACAATAAAGAGAATATTTAAAATACGGTTGAAGAAGCAATGGGAAATGCAAAATTCTAATAGGGGTAGAATTACAGTAGGTGGATATCAAATAAGAATATAAACTAGAAGGCATAAAGAATGAAACTGTAGTAGTTAGGAAGTTTTTTTTCCATTATGTAAAAAATCGTTTTAGTCTAATTAAAGATATTGAATTTAACCCTCTTTTACCGTGAAAATGTCTTGGCTTATTTAAGAAGGGTAATATCTAAATCGTGGTATATAAAAAAGTGAAATAGTAAAAAGTAAGTAAGAGGAGTAAAGAATTAACTACAGAAGATAACTGGCATGTGATAAGACTTAATGGATACAAGTATTGTTATTTACAAGTGAATAATTGAAGAGTTATATTGGAACAGCTTTATTGAAAAGAATACATTTGACAAGTAACATAAACAGAAAGGGGTTACAACAATCTATTTGTTCTTGAGTGGAGAGTTCAGAAGGGTGTCGGTGATGCGACAGGGTACATTCCGGAAGGTAGTGGCAGAGACAGGAAAATATCTGGGATTGTTTTCTTGGCTGGTTGCTGTCAAGGATTTTGGGTTTCGTAGTGTTGGACGAAGCTTGGGACTGGTGGTGTGTTCGTGAGAGCTGCATTGCAGAGAGCTGCTTAGAGGGGTCGATTGTGGCTAAAGGATAGGTTGCAGTCTTGAACATTGTGGAAGTAAGATATACAAGGTGGATAATTTCTTCGAGTATACGAACTAGAAAGCAAATAAAGACATTTTTAAAAGGTGGAATTATTAGGAAAATAACCTACTGTGTTACTTAATATTATAATGTACCGTTCTAAGGATTGGGCATTTGTCATTGCGATTTGAAAATTGTTGTTGACATTTGGTTGACATTAGAAGTGACGTTGAAGTGACGAATGAATAGTTTAAAATATTTGAAAATCACTTTTTTATAACAAAGTAACTAAATAACCGAACCCAACCCTGTAAGAGTTTCAGGCGCTAACATATAAATATTTGAAAGTTTGTATATTAAAAGGCACACTTTAAATAGGGTAGCCAGTGCAATATAGTTCACTTTATTTTACTCTAACACAGACTCTATATCTTAATTGTTTTTGGTACATTCTTTTCTGAAATTTTACATTTTTTTTCGCAGTGTTGAAAAAAAAACTAATTTGTTTAATAAAAAATCAAGTACAACTTTCGGACATCATTATTCTCATTCTCTGCTATCGGTATTGGGATAACTAAATAGTTTCAAGCTGATTTTTGCACTACATTACAAATGTTCGTGTTTAATAATTACTCAGTAATTAGAACAATAAACTTTAATTGGTTTCATTGAGATATATTTCGCACTGCACCGGCAGACAACGCTGCTATACTTATTTACATACAAGAACCGTGACATAACAATAAAGTTGCGTTTATTCCAATTGGTGAATTATATAAAGTTCTATTTATACAAAATATGTGCTCTTGGGACTCATAGGATTGTCGGATTCCGCTTACATTAATTTTGACTTCCCTCGTCTAAAACGCGAAAGAAGCCCTGTAATCATAAAAAATAACCTTCCGTATTTCTTCAGATACTCACATTTCAGGGTCCCTAGATGACGAGAAACATGTTTTCTCAATTCTGTATGTCTGGCTGTTGGCGGTATAGCTAAAAGCTATTTTTCGAAGAAGTCGATATTTTGCATGCGGATCCATATATGCCTATCTGACACGAAACCGAGTATACTCTCGGTAAAATATATACCGGGTGAGCATATTAAAAATACATAATGTCGTCTATTGTTGCTTTAATTGAGGAATAGATAAAAGTAACCATTTTTACATACTTCAAGCGCTATCTTTGGAGAAAATCAGATCTAACAGATACGTGGTAAATGTTGTAAAAGAGACAAAAATGAGCAACTATTAGCATGTTGTATACGGGTGTTGGAGAAAAAGGGTAAAATATTTCACCCACTTACACGTATATCTCATCAATAGAAACAAAAAAGTCGTAATAAACATGGGTCCGGAAATGTTTTGATTCTGAGATACAGGGTGTTAAAGTTTAAAAAAAATTCCCAGCCGCCCCTGGAATAAATAATTTAAATCTAAGTGTGCCAAAACATGACCATTAATAACACCAGTAAACCGTCATAGTTTCGCTAAAATCGGTTAAGGGTTTTTAGATACTGAAGCACTATAGCTTTTGTCTTAACAGGTTCAGAGACGTGCAAAAATATAGGCTTTAATTTTTTTCTTGAAAACGAAGCGAGATCTGAAAAAATCTCGGGAGACAAAAAAGTTGCATTTTTAGTTGCTTTAAAAATCTCGTGGGCTTTACTTTTTTGTGAAAAAACCTAATCGATATACCCTCTGGGCACTCCTCTGGAATTACTACATCAATTGTAATAGATCTAAAAGGTACCTCATAAAGTTATAAACAAACTGCAAAAATTTCATTAAAATCACTCAAAGCGTTTTTGATAACATAAAAAAACAATTTTTTAAAAAAACCTTTAACATCCCGTATTTCGGAAACGAAGCGTTTCCGGACCCATATTTATTAGGAAATTTTTGTTTCTATTGATGAGATCTATAAGTGGGTAAAATATTTTATCTTGTTTGCAACACCCTGTATAATTCAGCCGCATCGTCTAGATGCGAGGTATTCCTTCGTACCAGAACGGGACCAAGTGGCGGGTTTGTACTCAGGCTGAAGTCAAACGTTAAATTCGCTGTCGCATGCACGAAAACCGCACTGAGTAGTTTCAAATCCCACCGCCTACAATGCCTTTGTAATTTGCAAATTGATGTAAGTTGCATTACCAAGTGTTTCCTTTTATTGTTTCAGTTTTATTAGGAACGTTAAAATATTCTTACTCTTAGTTTTCTTTCATTTTATAGTGTCACAACTTCTATTTGCGAGGAAAGTTCTGAGTAGAGCCCTTTACAAATTTTTTATACTAATAAAACAAATAACTATGTCAGATATTTTGGTTACATTAAGTTTAGATGCTATGCCGCCAAGATGATATACTCCTCTTTTTTTGAGGAACTCGATTTTTTATCTCCACCGTTTTTCAATGGCAGTTGTAAAAGCCGCATGAAAACTAAGCAGGCCTCTTTTCCTTGACCAGGTTAAGAGATTATCACCCCGCGGTTGCCAACGTCGAATTGAGGAATTGCAGTGGGCTTGGCGATACATTTTTCTAGCCGTTGGAGCCTGTGAGAATCGAACCCAAATAATTTGGTGTAAAACAAGTTGCTCTAGAATCTGGCTTCTCGAAAACGAGAATTGGCGTTAAGAAAATTCCGAGGTTGTCACGTCTCATCTCGCAGAAACACTATTTCTAAATTCTCTAACGAAAAATCACTTCAAGGGTATTAAATTTACTATACTGGAAAGCTCTGCCAAATTCTTTTTTAATGATTAGCAAAACATATTGATCTTTTGAATGCCAATGAATGTTTTAAAAGAAAGATCTAGTGACATTTTCTTTGTAAAACACTTTGTAATGTTCGTTTATTAAATGCGACCGTGTAACTACGAAACACGGTGGTGTAATGGGACAGAGTTGGGCCAATGAGCTTAATGTCACGAGTTCGAAACTGGGTACCAAATGTATTTCTTTTAAGTTATATCTAAATTTGGATGAAAATGTCTGTCCCTGTGGATGCCTAAAACGATCACGACCGTGCCGAAGCACCGATAAGCGCTTGCACCTTCTCATCTTATTGGTAATTGGAATTAGAATAACCTCTTTGTGCAATAAAGAAGACTATATATTAATTTCAGTTTTTTCGGCAAAATTTCTGCATATTTGGCACTATATATAGTCCAAGTGTTTGCATAATTTCCAAGAAAATCGATGCATTCATATATTATGTGCGCATATATTTTAATTTTTTCGTGCATGTACTGTTCTCTCTAGTTATAATAAGATATAAATATAAGTAAGAAAAATAATTATTTAAAATGGGATTTTAATTTTTCTTACAAAGGAACATCGAATATTTAAGTATTTTACAGTTTAGCTAAAGAAATAGTTTTCGAATTGTTGCGTTTTTGCTTTTTATTTGTTCAATTGCATATACGACGCTTTTGAGCTGAATAAAATTATTCCACTCATATAAGAATTAATTACGTTAGAAAATTGTAAAGATGCCTTCAGATGTCGGTAGTATATTATTATGGTTAAGATAGTGGTAACATTACTAAAGTAATAATACAAATTTAATTTGAGTGTTTTCACCTACATGGTTGGTTTACGTTGGGAATATTTTCATAAAAAAAAATAGTTGTAGTGAATCTGTAATAGCTTTATAATGATAGTGAATATGAGCCAGAACAGTCTGCAAGTTTTGAATTGTCTTCTTAGGTAACAAACAAAACGCAGTACATATACAGTGTATTGTCCAGATTGAGTTAAAAAAAAGGATTGACAAACAATTTTTTGAATTCCGATTTCATATGTGGTAATTAATCCTTGCTTGGCTTGAAACTAATTTAAAGTATATATCAGATTTTTTCAAATCAAGAATCAGATAAAGTACTTTTTATATTCTTAATACGACCAAATATTAGGAAAAGCTGTTCCAAATGTAAAATTACCAATTCATGCAAAATGTCGTGTCATTGGATTAACCTGACTTGAAATATCTGTTGAATCTGGAACATCAAAATAGCGTTCACGCAAGAACAATAACTGTCCTTCAATTGCAATGGTGAGTGCTGCTTAGGGGCTCAGGAGCTCAACCCACCAACAGCCTATATGTCATTAGAAAAAGGTAACTATTCTATAATTTAAAACATATTCTATAATCTATCCTACAATTGTTATACAATGCAGCGATAACAGATACGGAAATTCCTTTGATAGAATTTGCAGTAGTGGACTACCCTCGCCAAAAGGGTTGCAGTCAGGTAACATTCCTAACTGTAAAACTTACCGTTGCGCTTTCCGCCTAACGGAAATTTTGCCGGCTTCAACGCCCTGGTATAACGGGACTGCAAATTCTTCAAAGGGATATTGAGCCCTTTGCCTTGTTACGGTCTAAAACGACATTTACGACACAGCATCAGCTCATAGGAAAAGTCACGGAAAACCTAGACGACTGGCGCGTATGAAATCTTCCAAAATCGGTAAAGTAACTCACATAGGACAGCTTCGCTGCCCGTAACAAGAAGTGCCGCCTAGACTCACTGAAGCAAGATGTGGTTCGAGACGAGATAACATCAGGGCATAGGCCTAATAAACGGTAATAAGAACAAGAACGCAAAGGTAAGCCCACACAGAAACCGGGAATCACATGAGCCTACCTTGGTAAAAACAGCTAAACGGAGTATGGTATGTGTGCAGCCTTGCGACTCCTCGGCACTGGTGACGGAGCGCCCTGACACAACTTTTTCCAGGCTCCACCTCACATTGATCTTACACTGCAAACAACTCAGCCTGCAAATATGCATGCAACAGGCGCAAGGAAAATACAAGGCAACATATAACAAACCGATCTATTGGTCAAACGTACGCATATGATCCAAAAATAAACAAACACATAATCACGGACCTTAATTAGCGTATTGCTATTAAATCTGACACAAAATGTCGTCACTAGCGTTAATTTAGTGCTTAACACATGATAGCGGCCATTAAACATTACACAGAATATAATTATGGACGTTAGTTAGCGTACAAATTGCAAGGAATGAGTATTGTTATTAAATCTGACCCAAAATGGGATCACTACCGTTAATTTAGTACGTGAAACATGATAGCGGTTATTAAACATTACACAGAATATAATTATTGACATTAGTTAGCCTACAAATGCAAGAGATGGGTATTAAATGCGCATAGCAACGATGTAACGACTAACATCTAAAATACACGCTACCTTTAGTATCACCTGGATCTCAACTTAGCGGCAGGGCTCCGCTCCACAGCTCGGCATGTTTAAAAACTACAGCTGCAATTGCTGATGACGCATACTCCAGAATACCTTCGCAGGAAACGATGTAACGGGACTCGCATGGAAATGAAACAAGGTGTTCTTCTGCACGTCCTCGTTTGATATGAATCCCACATCGAAGTGGTAATATGCCTGCACCTCACACGAGATTACAAGAACGTTGGTCGACTAAACGGCGCATCACCAGATCACAGACAACTACACGCCTTAACGGCTCGAAAAGCTCTCTCCGAAATCACGCCACATAAACGGACTCACTCGGTAAGAGGCTGCGCAGCCTCCCACGACCCAAGGCCACGGGGGCGGCGAAAAGCCACACTCGAAAACCCGCTCGCAGTAACTGCACAAGCAACTAACTGACCGAAACAGAAGCTAGCTCCTTCTAACTAACTAAAACCGGCCCGCACCACGCTGCCGATCGGCAAGAAGCTGGCGGGGCATCGGCAACTCAGACAGAAAAACTGCGATGGAGCGAAAAACTTCCAAAAACCTCTCTCTTTCTCTCACAGACTGGCGTTTTAAATTCAACCAAGAAACACGATGAATCCAGCCCGCCACGACTGCGAAGAGAAGACAGCCCACAAAATTCGAAGCACACTTAAATTTAACGGAAAAATATTAAAGAAAGCTCTATACAAGCGGGATCGTAATCTTGAAAAATCGAAAAATAACTCATACATTCGTAAACTTTAAAAATGTCCTGACAGACTATAAGTCACAGGATTGGCATAAGCTCAAGTCAGTTAGAACCCAATCCTCGGTAAGTACGAATTCTTAGCATCTTACATTACAATAAATGTTTCTACCGTCTTACAAGTGTTTTTGTTCTGGACTCATACCATTCCCGCACGCACCCATATACAACAAGGTTTAAGTAATCAGATCTGAAAATCGCTATTCGATATCACTTAAAACATGTAAAACAATATCCAATAAGTCTGTTAGTATAACAGAGGTTATGTGTCAACATACTCGTTCGTATCAGTATACCAACTAGTTAGCAGCTGCTTTGGACTTCCCGAAACGAAGCTTCGAACTTGTATCCGAATTACGGGCGAAAACGCTATTCGTGTAGAATCGGCGATATAGCAGTTTCAGTATGATGCGAGGGTTCACGATTTTGTTGCCGCCACCGCTGCAGACTCTAGGGCTTATCGTAATAATTAGAAATATTGCTCTACCGAAATGTAATGCTATCCCAGGCTAAAGCTGACCGCCGCCCCGATAGCACCTATTTGGAAATGTTGTGGTACAAGCCTTGGCATTAAAATAAACTGCAAATGTATAAGGTCAATTCTTGCATTCTTGTATGGTTATACGTCGTGTTTGGATGATCTTACATAATATCGGTTGCAGTTGGGCGATTTCGGTTGTTTGGTGCAGTTGTATAAAAAAACAAGTTGCGAGTAATAGCATGCCTAATCTTCTCTACGTTAATTTTAAAAGCCTGCCTTTAGCTCCATTGATAAATACGTTATAATTGTGTTTCATTTAAATTTATCTCGTCTAAAAGGCGAGGAAGTATTGTAATCGCGTAAAAAATCAGGTTGCGAGATCCAGATCTTCACTTTTTAGATCACGCATCGGTCTGCCTGTTGGCGGTATAACTCAAAAATATTTGTTGGAGGAAGACGATATTTTGCATACGGATTATATGTCTACTTTGCACGAATCCCAGAAAATGTTGGTAAAATATAAATAGGGTGATCACCTTAAAAGAGTATAACTTTGCCTATGCTTGCTTTAATTCAATAAAAGTAATGCTTTGCAAGTAGTTCAGGTTTTTACCCTTGATTAAAATGGGCATATTTTGGACCCAACATATACAGTGTTACGGTATTAAAACAACTTTACGACACCCACCCAAGGTGAGCATCGCACCACGGAATCAGTCCTGGAAAACTGGCACACTTGCCCTGAGATTTGCTAGAAACAGGCTAAAGGCCACGGCTGGAACGCTCAGGGAGTCGGGCGTGAGTCATACGATACGTTCTGGGCAAGCGTGTTGAGGCATATATATAGGGTACGTCAAAATTATGAGGGCGCCACCAAGCCTGTCTTAACTCGAATAACCGGGCCTGGGCAGTTAAACGGGAGCGAAGTATTCAAGACACTCCGTCGATAAGAATTCTCATGAGCTGCAAGCTCAAACAACAATTTCGTGATCGCAAATACTGGAATGGTAATATTGGGACTCTTTGGCCGAGACTGCGCAACCACTGGACCTACCTGCACGCTCTGATCTCTCACGTCTCGCCGTACACCAATCTTTACACTGTAAAAGGCGCTATCTGAAACAAAGCATGCACAGGTCGAATAGGAATAATACGTCCCTTAACTAAATATGCGTCTATTGATCGCTAATTACATCTGGGCAGCAAATCGTGCCGCCAAGCTTATGTTACTGCTTACGTTAAGCACCAGCTGATGGACGCGCTATGCTAATGAACAACACGCTATGGGTGGCCGGCCGCAGTGGGCTCGACCCTTTACATATTAGAGTACAGTTTAGAAATACCCACTCCGGAAAAAGGGACGTGTTAGTGCGCGATAACAGTACTACAATATAGTGAAGCTCGCGCACCCAACGTTACTGAATTAAAAGCTAGCACAAACGTAACACCAAGACATGGGCGCAGAGTTCTTTAGCTCTTTAGGCGATGAAACGCAAAACTCGCGCACATGAACTTACTAGCAGGCTACCAAAGTAGCGTCTTGCAGCATGGTGGCCTCAAACCGGCATTAAAAGCCGCGACAAGCAAGCAAGGGGCATGCATTCGCCCACATAAAGTTGAGCACAAAGCACCAACGCTCGCACAAGTGACAGTTACTATGTTTAAATGGTTACAATTACAAATACCTTAGTCCGCAGACGGTTCATGAGAGTGGCGTGCAGTCAGTTGGTAGAAGGCGGCAGTCTGTGGCAGCTCAATCGCCAAAACACGGCATTAGGGGTAAACGGGCTGGAATCCGCCAAGATGGCGGCGTTAGGACGCTCTCCTGAGAGCACACTACGGCGGCAAAGAGGCCTACTTCGTCCTGCCTAGAAGGATCCTCGAAACAGCGAGTTGCAAAGGGAAAGCCCCCTTTCTCACCAACGCAGAACTGGCCCCAAGGAGCCCTTCACACACCTACGCCTTGGCGTAAAGACGTGCCACTCGCACAATCACACGCGACCTCTTAAAGGATGGCATATTCGACAACATTCGCTGAAACAGCACGAGACGGGAAAAACAGGCTGGCGTCCCCGCAAATAGCGGGAACGCCGCGAAACGGCACACTCTGCGACTTCTTCGATCAACGGCCAGAGCTGAACTCTCAAGCAAACCGTGTTATGGCCCCTGCAGTGGCGTGAGCCAAACGGCATTGCCACGTGACTCTCGGCAGCCAATGGCGATGCGCTCCATAAAACAAATTAATTCCGGTATCAAAGAGAGCCAATGGCGAAGCTCCTCAACGGAGTGATTTCTAGAAGTTTCGGAATTCTTGCGAGCGATAACACCCGGCTGCCAAAGTAGCAGCAAAGGGGTGCTCCAACTGACGAGAAATACTGCGTTTGGGGCCAAATATGTGCAAAATCATTATTATAGAATTAGGCGATGAAGCCAAATAAGTAACTAAAAGGGTTTAGCATACGGGCACGCTGCCCTAAAGCCTAGGTGGCTAATTAAAATACCAAAATGACCTGACAACAGGGCGAATACCTTAAAAAAATTTTTTTCTTCCTTTAATATTTTCAAAGTTTTTAGTTTAAAAACTTCCGTGTAAAACCATTTACAGATGTTTTCACGTATACACATTTTGAGTTGTGTTTGAATACTTTTTGTTTTGTGCATATGACGTTTCTTTCTGTATTACTAAAATTAAAAATTATTGCTATATTTGGATTAAGACAGCGGCGGAATGTAGGTAAGTCATTAATTATAATTTTTTGCTTAGCTCTTGTTAAAAATTAAGAACACTCAAAGTACATTTATCACGAGCCGCCACTGTTCAGTTACATATAATGTGTTTCATATAACATGTGAGCAAACAAAAGTGAAATCAAGCTTGGCTTTGAAATATTTGTTTGTGTTGGTGGCATTGTATGTCTATGTCAAATTCCATGTTCGCAGGTTAGGTTTTGCATTAGTCTGTGTCAAAACTGACTCAAAACTTAACCTACTAACTTTGCATTTGGCATAGACTTACAGTGCCACCAACAGTAACAAATATTTCAAAGCCAAGCTTGATTTCATTTTCGTTTGCTCACGTGTTACTTACTTTTAGAAGGAATTACAAAAACTTCATCTATACATATATTAAAAATATTTTGAATCGAATGTCAGTTGAAATCTTACAGAGTTTATACCGCTTGTATGTTTGAAATTAGACCGGTACCTTGAAAACAGCACGCTGTCAAAATAGTCTTTTTATTATTTCCAGATGAGTAATGGCAAGACTCCAAACGTACGTAACAAACCAAACGGCTTGTAGCCTCACCAACGTACTTACAGATATTTTTATAAACGACGTGTTTGAAACCAACGTCTCGATTTTATAAATGTTTAGTTACAAAACGTTTCCATGCTAATAGTGTGCGAAATTAATGACAATGATATTAATACTACAAGAAATATTGTTTTCATTTTAATAAACCATAGAACTATTTATATTGAGTCATATACTACTGATTAGAAAATATGATTTTGTAATTTGATTGTTTGGTAAAGCGATGTTGTTAAAACCTAGAATTCGATTAGCTGTCAGTTTGATTTGTAATTACATAAACACAACACCACAGAGTATATATAATCGTTTCTGATATGTACAGCTCTATCTATTCATTCGTTTTGGTCGAATATTTAATAAACTGAGCTATCTGCTCCTTCATACTAATAATTATGCATGGTGCAGTGAATAGAGTCATCTTATCCATAGGAAAAGGTTAGCTCACAGGGCAAAGCCGAGTGAGATCACTTTCCCGAATGGATAAAATCTCCCTAGTCTCGTAAGTCATATGCATTTTTTCCAATACCTACATTTAGTTGAAGTTTTAAAATTGAATAATAGTAATTTATTATACAAGACGATAAAGTTAAATTTTATCCACGAGTGAATCGTTTAACGTCGAGACGAAGTCGAGACGTTAATGATTCAAGAGTGGATAGAAATAACTTTATCGTCGTGTATAATACAATATTTTTTTCTATAGCAAGAACTTTAATAATTTCAAAAGAAAATAATGACAGTCAACCACATTTCAAAATATCAGTAGCTAGATTGGGTTGCTACGATAATACGAAGCTGTCATATTTAATTTAAACAAAAGTTAGAAAATTAAATTACTTTATCTATCCTTGATGTTAAAGTGCTACTTTATCTACCCTTGCTGTTAAAGTAAAACTTGACCTTTTGTTTTGAGTCGATAAAAGCACACTTTAACATGTGCTATAGAAAAAATAATTATATTACTGGTTCTTGTAATAGTTACCACGGTAATACACATGGATTTTGTTAGTTGCTATAGATTATGTACTACTGTTTTATTCACTAAAGAATAAAGTAACACTTTATCCATCCTCACCATGCATATTGTCGTAGGTAAAATGCAGCTTTAAAAGTAGGTATTGGAAAAACGTTGTTAAATGTGCTCTAAAAACTGTAAACTGCTCTGATTACTAAAATCAATTTGGCCGAAAAAAGAAATATATTATTATTTTAATACTTCAATACAGTACTATATGTTAATGTTATTAAGGGCCGATAAGAAGTTCTATAGAGTACATAGTTTACTGATTATATTTAGTATTTACATTATACAGACAAATTAAAACTCAAAAACTAAAAATTAATTAACTTATAACATTTTACACAGCATGCAACAAATACTTCTTATTCATTTTCCACCATATCGTTCAACTTCTTCATTATACAATTGTAGTTCTTTGTAGCCAACTGTTCGTGGTCGTCACTTTGAATGGTTTCGCTTTCACACTGTGTGATTGCAATATTTACCATCTTTTTGACTAACCGTTTAAAAGCGGGCGCCACATCACCAATTTCTTTCTCCATAACTTTTTCCAAGCTTTCTTTAAGTTTAGCGTAGTCCAGCTCTCCATTATCCTTTTGCCATCCCATCTTCTGATAATAGCATTTCATATATTTATTGTAGCCGGCGTTGTCTTCTGGTGCCGAATCCTTTTGGTTTAATATGCTAATCTCACCTTTGTTCAATTTGTGTTCATTTATACACTGTTCCTCTTCTGAGTCGAATTCGTCACTTTCGCTGCTATCTCCGGCTGCAATCGGCAGACTTTGGACCTGCAAAGCGAATTAAGTGAAATTAAAAACTGAAGAATAATAAAGGGAATTGCAATTTGTATTATTAAAATTTTGACTTATGACGGCAATAGAAAAAACTGCTTACCGCGAACAAAATGAACAAGAGACTAAAATACAGAAAGGCCTTCATATTGGTAAACTAATTGACACTGAAACAGTTATGCATCCCAACATTTTATTTATAAGTGGACTTATCTGAGATTGAACAAAAAGGTTATTTTTTTTTCTTAATGATTGAAATGGAAATGTTTATGGCAATACATCTAGAAACTGATCTGTCAAGTGAACTGTTACAAAATAGGAACTGATAAACACATCCAAAAATTGTTGTAAACATTTCTAATGTGGAAATGTTTTAAATTGCTTCTTGGAATGTTCAACCCGTTGTGTAGGGCTTTTATTTAACGACCTGTATAGTTCGCACAGTAGATTTCGTTGTCAATATGAGTCATCCTACATATTTAATTTTTTTGTTTTGTTCTGCGACATCTTTTGAATCTGCTGTTGTTTTGCTAATAGGTGTCAAGTAGTACCTAATTAACTTCTGACAATGTTGGCCATACTCAGACTTAATTGTGTTACCTATGATAACAGCAGTTACTTAATCTAATCAATAAATTGTTTTCTTACAATATTTCAATGCAATTACATAAAAAGCAATTTATATGTAGATTAGTCGAAAACTAATTTATCTAAAATAAGATTTAACCTTGTCACTGGATACAATTACATAAACGATGGATAAGCATCATTCAGCAGATCTTGTTCGTTTGCTCACAACTTTTTTCAGTACATATGGTCACTTCAAATATTAAGTTATTTCAATCAAATATATGAATATTAACATTGTATATTTGTAGTTGAATAGTATAAAATCTAATTTATTTATGTCATATCCATTACGGAATAGAAATGTGCATCGTTTTCTTTTACGAAGTTAAAAGAAAATTTTTGTAATCAAGGCGATAATTGCAGAACTCGAGCTGTTTTTTAAAGCTACTAAAACTAATGCATAGTGTATAAACATTCAATGGTTAACAGACAAAAAAACTTATTAATTGCCTCATAATACATATTTGCCAATGGTTAATATAAATACACTAGTTGTGGGATATATCGAACACAAAAGAGAATTTAAAAATGTTCTGCTGTAAATGAGCGTTCGCTATAGAAATCTAAACTAGCAAATAACATTTTTTTTAATCGGCAGTGAAGAACGTCGAAATCATTAAAATACGGGAAATAGGCAGTGAAGTAATCCATTGTTTTACAATTTTTTTAATATGGTGGGCTGAAAAGAACCTCAAGCACCTACATGAGTCTGTTTTGGCACGTTATAAAAGAGCATTCGGTATATCACGGGTCGCTATAGGCGAGTTATACTGCAATACCAAACTTGCATATTATCGAAGTAGGATGTTTGTAAGAAATTAGAGTCCATGTAAAATAAGTTTAGAATCAATTATTTATTAGAGCGCATTATGTGGCTATACACTAGCAGTGCATACTATATTCTTCATGTTAGGTAAGTATTTATTTTGTATAAAAACAGTTTCTTCATGGCTACAGTGACTACACACATTTTTGCTTAAATATATTGTTATGATACGACTATACTATGTTCGTAGATAAAATTAAAATTTGTAAAAGAAAATTGGATGTTATTACAACCCATTATAATAGTCGATGATGTTTAAAAAGTTTCCTGAATAAATCTGAGTTAAAGCAAATTAGTAATTGAATGATAGCTATTGAAAGGTTACAGGTAGTTTGAAAATAAAGAGAATATTTAAAATACGGTTGAAGAAGCAATGGCAAATGCAAAATTCTAATAGGGGTAGAATTACAGTAGGTGGATATCAAATAAGAATATAAACTAGAAGGCATAAGGAATGAAACTGTAGTAGTTAGGAAGTTTTTTCCGATTATTAGAAATAACAACTTGAAAAATATGTAACAAAATCGTTTTGGTCTAATTAAAAATATTGAATTTAACCCTCTTTTACCCTGAAAATGTATTGGCTTATTTAAGAAGGATAATATCTAAATCTACGTGGTCTATAAAAAAGTGAAATATTAAAAAGTAAGTAAGAGGAGTAAAGAATTAACTACAGAAGATAACTGGCATGTGGTAAAACTTAATGGATACAAGAATTGTTGTTTACAAGTGAATAATTGAAGAGTTATATTGGAAGAGCTTTATTGTTAAGAATACATTTGACAAGTAACATAAACAGAAAGGAGTTACACCAATCTGTTTGTTGTTGAGTGGGGAGCCCAGAAGGGCGTCGGTGAAGCGACAGGGTACATTCCGGAAGGTAGAGGCAGAGACAGGAGGATATCTGGAATTGTTCTGTTGGCTGGTTGCTGTCAAGGATTTTGGGTTTCGTAGTGTTGGACGAAGCTTGGGACTGGTGGTCTGTTCGTGAGAGCTGCATTGCAGGGAGCTGATTAGAGGGGTAAACTGTGGGTAAAGGATAGGTTGCAGTCTTGAACATTGTGGAAGTAAAATATACAAGGTGGATAATTTCTTAGAGTATACGAACTAGAAAGCAAATAAAGACATTTTTAAAAGGTGAAATTATTAGGAAACAATAACTTACTGTGTTATTTAATGTTATACTGTACCATTCTAAGGATTGGGCATTTGTCATTGAGATTTGAAAATTGTTGTTGACATTTGGTTGACATTAGAAGTGACGTTGAAGTGACGAATGAATAGTTTAAAATATTTGAAAAACACTTTTTCATAACATAGTAACTAGATAACCGAACCCAACCCTGTAGGAGTTTCAGGCGCTAACATATCAATATTTGAAAGTTTGTATATTAAAAGGCACAATTTAAATACGGTAGCCAGTGCAATATATTTCACTTTATTTTACTCTAACACAGACGCTATATCTTAATTGTTTCTGGTACATTCTTTTCTGAAATTTTATATATTTTTTCGCAGTGTGGAAAAAAACTAATTGGTTTAATAAGAACTGAAGTACAACTTTCGGACATCATTATTCTCATTCTCTGCTACAGGTATTGGGATAACTAAATAGTTTCAAGCTGATCTTTGCACTACATTACAAATTTTCGTGTTTAATAATTACTCAGTAATTAGAACAATAAACTTTAATTGGTTTCATTGCGATGTATTTCGCAATGCACCGGCAGACAACGCTGCTATACTTATTTACATACAAGAACCGTGACATAACAATAAAGTTGCGTTTATTCCAATTGGTGAATTATATAAAGTTCTATTTATACAAAATATGTGCTCTTGGGACTCATAGGATTGTCGAATTCAGCTTACATTAATTTTGACTTCTCTCGTCTAAAACACGAAAGAAGCCCTGTAATCATGAAAAATATCCTTCCGTATTTTTTCAGATACTCTCATTTCAAGGTCCCTAGATGACGAGAAACATGTTTTCTCAATTCCGTATGTCTGGCTGTTGGCGGTATAGCTAAAAACTATTTTTCGAAGAAGTCGATATTTTGCATGCGGATTCATATATGCCTATCTGGCACGAAACTGAGTATACTCTCGGTAAAATATATACCGGGTGAGCATATTAAAAATACATAATGTCGTCTATTGTTGCTTTAACTGAGGAATAGATAAAAGTAACCATTTTCACATACCTCAAGCGCTATCTTTGAAGAAAATCAGATCTAACAGATACGTGGTAAATGTTGTAAAAGAGACAAAAATGAGCAACTATTAGCATGTTGTATACGGGTGTTGAAGAAAAAGAGTAAAATATTTTACCCACTTATAGATCTCATCAACACAAACAAAAAAGTCGTAATAAACATGGGTCCGGAAATGCTTTGTTTCTGAGATACAGGGTGTTAAAGTTTTCAAAAAAAAAAAATCCCAGCCGCCCCTGGAATAACTAATTTAAATCTAAGTGTGCCAAAACATGACCATTAATAACACCAGTAAACCGTCCAAGTTTCGCTAAAATCGGTTAAAGTTGTTTAGATATTGAAGCACTATAGTTTTTGTCGGAACAGGTTCAGAGACGTGCAAAAATATAGGCTTTAATTTTTTTCTTGAAAACGAAGCGAGATCTGAAAAAATCTCGGGAGACAAAAAAGTTGCATTTTTAGTTGCTTTAAAAATCTCGTGGGCTTTACTTTTTTGTGAAAAAACCTAATCGATATATCCCCTGAGTACGCCCCTGGAATTACTACATCAATTGTAATAGATCCAAAAGGTACCTAATAAAGTTATAAACAAACTGTAAAAATTTCATTAAAATCGCTCAAAGCGTTTTTAGATAACATAAAAAACGGATTTCCGGACCCATATTTATTAGGAAATGTTTGTTTGTATTGATGAGATCTATAAGTGGGTAAAATATTTTATCTTTTTTGCAACACCCTGTATAATCCTGAAGCATCGCCCAGATGCGAGGTATTCCTTCGTACCAGAACGGGACCAAGTGGCGGGTTTGTACTCAGGCTGAAGCCAAACGTTAAAGTCGCTGTCGCATGCACGAAAACCGCACTGAGTAGTTTCAAATCCCACCTCCTGCAGTGCTTTTGTAATTTGCAAATTGATGTAAGTTGCATTACCAAGTGTTTCCTTTTATTGTTTCAGTTTTATTAGGAACGGTAAAATATTCTTACTCCTAGTTTTCTTTCATTTTTCAAAGTTTATAGTGTCACAACTTCCACTTGCGAGGAAAGTTCTGAGTAGAGCCCTTTACAAATTTTTTATACTAATAAAACAAATAACTATGTTAGATATTTTGGTTACATTACGTTTAGATGCTATACCGCCAATATGATATACTCCTCTTTTTTTGAGGAACTCAATTTTTTATCTCCACCGTTTTTCAATGGCATTTTTAAAAGCCGCATAAAAACTAAGCAGGCCTCTTCTCCTTGACCAGGTTAAGAGATTATCACCCCGCGGTTGCCAAAGTCGAATTGAGGAATTGCAGTGGGCTTGGCGATACATTTTCTAGTCGTTGGAGTCTGTGAGAATCGAACCCAAATAATTTGGTGTAAAACAAGTTGCTCTAGAAGCTGGATTCTCGAAAACGAGAATTGGCGTTAAGAAAATTCCGAGTTTGTCACGTCTCGTCTCGCAGAAACACTATTTCTAAATTCTCTATCGAAAAATCACTTCGAGAGTATTAAGCTCTGCCAAATTCTTTTATAAATGGTTAGCAAAACATATTGATCTTTTGAATGCCAATGAATGTTTCAATAGAAATATCTAGTGACATTTTCCTTGTAAAACACTTTGTAATGTTCGTTTTTTAAATGCGACCGTTGAAATAATCAGAGTCAGGACCAAAACTGCTCTAAATTACTTTACCTTTTCTTTCTGCGAGTGGTAGTCAATAGGCAACGCAAAAATCAGTTCTCTGTATTTGAAATGTAGACGATAACAGTGTTTCGAACTTTAAACCTTTGACTTACAGTTCTCGCAAGCTAAGAAGGCACTCGAAAAATTATTCTTAAACTACTACGAGAAATTTGAAAATATCCAGTATTTATATTACATTAAAGGGGTGAATACTGATCGCAGTTGAACTATATTCCACTAAAAATGAATTGCTTCAGAAAAATTAAATGCATTAGAGTGTGATTCTAGTGTTTGAGAACTGGGTAAATCAGTAAGAGAACATTAACCTAAAGCACCAACTGTGATTTTAATACCCAAACAGCTCTTTTTTCCTATTGCGTTTTATCCAAATTCTATCTTATCGCACTCGCCTGTGCAAACTTATGTTGATAGAATGTCATTTTAATTACCCTCAATCATTTTATAGATATTAACGATACAAGTTTGATTATGAGCATCTTAACGAAATGAGTTTGATTCCCAAAACGAGACGGTGAGCCGAGTTTTGCGGCAATCAAAACGAGTCTCGTTAAGTGCCATAAGCAAACGTGTATTGTTCAAGATTTTATCTTCATCAATAAATTCTGGTTCGATGTATTTTTTAATATAAAAAGAGTGCGGTAATGAAGCTCTTAATGATACTAAAATTAATTTGGTTAAAAGTCTATAACAACACCGAAGAAAATAAAGTAATTAAATGTTTAAATTTTTGTGGGACTATAATTAATTTTTGACGTATAGTTTATTATGCAAAGTTGTTCTGTTTGATGTCATCTAACTACTATCATTAAATGTAATGACCATACTTATGAATTACCCTGTATTTGATTAAAATAAAGTTATATTTGAAGTGACCAATGTCTACCGAAAAAAGTCAAACACAAACAAACCAGATCTGCATAAATGATGCTATTTATCGTTTATGTATTTGCATCTAATGACAAGGCTAAATCTTAATTGCGATAAATTAATCTACACATAAATAACTTTTTATGTAACTTCCTTTAATATACTGTAGCAAAACAATGTATTGATTAAATTACACAAATACTGATAATATAATCTAATTAACTCCATACAGTCAACACTGTCAAAATGTTATTACTAGTGTAAACGTATGAACAAAACAACAACATACACACGTAAAAAATATTGGAGAGCAAAACATATTTTTAAATAATTTGATAGAATGATACATGAGAAATGAAATATCTTCCGAGTCGTACAGTGTATTGATTGATCATTAAATAACAGGCCTGCAAAATACATTAAATATTACAAAAAGCAATTTTTTAGAGTCTTTCTACAATAGAAATGTTAGCTCTTTTCCGGTAATTATTATCCGTATGTCAAAGG
>CALNHX010008885.1:0-55636 GCA_940337035.1 Agriotes lineatus
GGAATATATGGGACATTTAGGACGTCTGGGGCGTTAGGGACATATGGAACATCTACTAAAACTGGGACATTAGGGATATATGGGACATATGGGACATCTGGGACGTCTGGGACGTTAGGGACATATGGGACATCTGGGACGTCTGGGACGTTAAGGACATATGAGACATCTAGGTCGTCTGAGACGTCTGGGTCGTTAAGGACATATGGGACATATAGGACATCTGGGACGCCTGGGACACTAGGTACATATGGGACATCTGGGACGTTTAGGACGTCTGGGACGTTAGGGACATATAGGACATCTAGGACGTCTGGGACGTTAGGGACATATAGGATATCTAGGACGTCTGGGACTTCTGGGACGTTAGGAACATACGGGACAGTTGGGACGTCTGGGACGTTAGGAACATATGGGACATTTAGGACGTCTGGGACGTTAGGGACATATGGAACCTCTAGGACGATTGGAACATTAGGGACATATGGGACATATGGGACATCTGGAACGTCTGGGACGTTAGGGACATATGGAACATCTAGGACGCCTGGGACATTACGGACATATGGGACATATGGTACAGCTGGGACGTCTCGGACGTTAAGGACATATGGGACATCTAGGACGTCTGGGACGTTAAGGACATATGGGACATTTAGGACGCCTGGGACATTAGGGACATATGGGACATATTGGACATCTGGGACGCCTGGGACATTAGGGACATATGGGACATCTGGGACGTCTGGGACGTCTGGGACGTTAGGAACATATAGTTCATCTAGCACGCCTGGAACGTTAGGAACATATGGAACATCTAGGACGTCTAAGACGTTGGGGAAATACGGGACAGCTTGGACGTCTGGGACGATAGGGACATATGGGACATCTGGGACGTCTGGGACGTTAGGGACATATGGGACATCTGGGACGTCTGGGACGTTAAGGACATATAGGACATCTAGGACGTCTGGGACGTCTGGGACGTTAAGGACATATGGGACATCTAGGACGCCTGGAACATTAGGGACATATGAGACAAATGGGACATCTGGGACGCCTGGGACATTAGGGACATATGGGACATATGGGACATCTGGGACGTCTGGGACGTTAAGGACATATAGGACATCTAGGACGTCTGGGACGTCTGGGACGTTAAGGACATATGGGACATCTAGGACGCCTGGAACATTAGGGACATATGAGACAAATGGGACATCTGGGACGCCTGGGACATTAGGGACATATGGGACATCTGGGACGTTTGGAATGTCTGGGACGTTAGGTACATATAGGACATCTAGGACGTCTGGGACGTTAGGGACATATGGGACATCTAGGACGTCTGGGACGTTAGGGACATATGGAACATCTAGGACACCTGGAACATTAGGGACATATGGGACAATGGAACATCTGGAACGTCTGGGACGTTAGGAACATATGGAACATCTAGGACGCCTGGGACATTAGGGACATATGGGACATATGTGACATCTGAGACGTCTGGCACGTTAGGGACATAAGGGACATCTGGGACGTCTGGGACGTTAAGGACATATGGGACATCTAGGACGTCTGGGACGTCTGGGACGTTAAGGACATATGGGACATTTAAGACGCCTGGGACATTAGAGACATATGGGACATATGGGACATCTGGGACGCATGGGACATTAGGGACAATTAGGACATGTGGGACATCTGGGCCGTCTGGTACGTCTGGGACGTTAGAGACATATGGGACATTTAGGACGACTGGGACATTAGAGACATATGGGACATATGGGACATCTGGGACGCATGGGACATTAGGGACAATTGGGACATATGGGACATCTGGGCCGTCTGGTACGTCTGGGACCTTAGGGACATATAGGAAATCTAGCACGTCTGGGACGTAAGGGACATATGGGACATCTAGGACGTCTGGGACGTCTGGGACGTTAGGGACATACGGGACATATGGGACATCTGGGACGCCTGGGACACTAGGGACATATGGGACATCTGGGACGTTTGGGACGTCTGGGACGTTAGGGACATATAGGACATCTAGGACGTCTGGGACGTTAGGGACATATAGGATATCTAGGACGTCTGGGACTTCTGGGACGTTAGGAACATACGGGACATCTGGGACGTCTGGGACGTTAAGGACATATGAGACATCTAGGTCGTCTGAGACGTCTGGGACGTTAAGGACATATGGGACATATGGGACATCTGGGACGCCTGGGACACTAGGGACATATGGGACATCTGGGACGTTTGGGACGTCTGGGACGTTAGGGACATATAGGACATCTAGGACGTCTGGGACGTTAGGGACATATGGGACATCTAGGACGTCTGATACGTTAGGGAGATATGGGACATCTAGGACGTTTGGGACGTCTGGGACGTTAGGGACATGTGGGACATCTAGGACGTCTGGGACGTTAAGGACTAGTGGGACATCTAGTACGTCTGGACGTTAGAGACCTGTGGGACATATGGGACATCTGGGACATCTGGGAAGTTACGGACAAATGGGACATCTGGGACGTCTAGGACGTTAGGGACGTATGGGACATCTAGGACATCTGGGACGTTAGGGACATATGGGACATCTAAAACGTTTGGGTCGTTAGGAACATATAGGGTATTCAGGACGTCTGGGACGTTAAGGGCATATGGGACATCATGGACGTCTGGGACGTTAGGGACATATGGGACATCTAGGATGTCTGGGACGTTAGGCACATATATATAATTTCAGCATGTTAGGCCTGCAGGCCTATAGCTTGAATTCTCTTTTTCCATTGTTTTCTATCGTAGACCAGCGTCTCCCAGTTTGTTATCCCCTCTTCTTGTAGAACTTCTTCTATATTTCCCCACCATGTTTTGTTTGGGCGTCCTCTTCTGTTTCTTCCTCCCAGATTTTTCTTAAATATTTGTTTTGCTAAATGTGTTTCATTGCTTCTCATTATATGTCCCATCCAACGTAATTGGTTTTGTTGGATGAAGGTGTTTATTGTCGGTTCTCTATACAGTTCTTCTAACTCCATGTTTGTTCTACGCCTCCATCCTTCATTATCTTGTATTCCACCATATATTTGCCTTAGAATATTCCTTTCCCAAATTTTTATTCTTTCATTATTTTCTTTTGTTTAGGCACATATGGGACATCTAAAACGTCTGGTACGTCTGGGACGTTATTGACATACGGGACAGCTGACACGTCTGGGACGGTAGGGACATATGGGACAGTTATTACGTCTGGGACGTTAGGGTCATATGGGACATCTAGGTCGTCTCGGACGGCTGGGCCGTTGGGGACATATGGGACATCTAGGACGTCTGGGACGTCTGGGACGTTAGGAAGATACGGGACAGCTAGGACGTCTGGGACGTTAGGGGACATATGGGACATTTAGGACGTCTGGGACGTTAGGGACATATGGAACATCTAGGGCGCCTGGGACATTAGGGACATATGGGACATATGGGACATCTGGGACGTCTGGGACGTTAGGGACATATGGGACAGCTAGGACGTTTGGGACGTTAGGGACATATGGGACATTTAGGACGTCTGGGACGTTAGGGATGTATGGAACATCTAGGGCGCCTGGGACATTAGGGACATATGGGACATATGGGACATCTGGGATGCCTGGAACATTAAGGACATATGGGACATCTAAGACGTCTGGGACGTCTGGGACGTTAGGAAGATACGGGACAGCTAGGACGTCTGGGACGTTAGGGGACATATGGGACATTTAGGACGTCTGGGACGTTAGGGACATATGGAACATCTAGGGCGCCTGGGACATTAGGGACATATGGGACATATGGGACATCTGGGACGTCTGGGACGTTAGGGACATATGGGACAGCTAGGACGTTTGGGACGTTAGGGACATATGGGACATTTAGGACGTCTGGGACGTTAGGGATGTATGGAACATCTAGGGCGCCTGGGACATTAGGGACATATGGGACATATGGGACATCTGGGATGCCTGGAACATTAAGGACATATGGGACATATGGGACATCTGGGACGTCTGGGACGTCTGGGACGTTAGGGACATATAGGACATCTAGGACGTCTGGGACGTTAGGGACATATGGGACATCTAGGACGTCTGGGAAGTTAGAGACATATGGAACATCTAGGAAGCCTGGGACAATAGGGACATATGGGACATATGGGAAATCTGGGACTTCTGGGACGTTAGGGACATAGGGGCATCTGGGACGTCTGGGACGTTAAGGACATATGGGACATCTGAGACGTCTGGGACGCTAAGGATATATGGGACATCTAGGACGTCTGGGACGTCTGGGACGTTAAGGACATATGGGACATTTAGGACGCCTGGGACATTTAGGACGTATGGGACATATGGGACATCTGGGACGCCTGGGACATTAGGGACATATGGGACATATGGGACATCTGGGACGTCTGAGACGTTAGGAACATATGGGACATCTAGGACGTCTGGGACGTTAGGGACATATAGAACATCTAAGACGCCTGGGACATTAGGGACATATGGGAAATATGGGACATCTGGGACGTCTGGGACGATAGGAACATATGGGACATCTGGGACGTCTGGGACGTTAAGGACATATAGGACATCTAGGACGTCTGGGACGTCTGGGACGTTAAGGATATATGGGACATTTAGGACGCCTGGGACATTAGGGACATATGAGACATATGGGACATCTGGGACGCCTGGGACATTAGGGACATATGAGACATATGGGACATTTGGGACGTCTGGGACGTCTGGTACGTTAGGGACATATAGGACCTCTAGGACGTCTGGGACGTTAGTGACATATGGACATCTAGGACGTCTGGGACGTCTGGGACGTTAGGGACATACGGGACTGCTGGGACGTCTGGAACGTTAGGGACATATGAGAAATTTATGACGTCTGTTACGTTAGGGACATATGGAACATCTAGGACGCATGAGACATTAGGGACATATAGGACATATGGGACATCTGGGACGTCTGGGACGTTACGGACATATGGGGCATCTGGGACGTCTGGGACGTTAAGGATATATGGGACATCTAATACGTCCGGGACGTCTGGGACGTCTGGGACGTTACGGACATATGGGACATTTAGGACGCCTGGGACATTAGGAACATATGGGACATATGGGACATCTGAGACTCCTGGGACATAAGGGACATATGAGACATATGGGACATCTGGGACGTCTGAGTCGTTAGGGACATATGGGACATCTGGGACGTCTGGGACGTTATAGACATATGGGACATTTAGGACGCCTTGGACATTAGAAACATATGGGGCATCTGAGACGCCTGGGACATTAGGGACATGTGAGACATATGGGACATCTGGGACGTCTGAGTCGTTAGGGACATATGGGACATCTGGGACGCCTGGGACATTAGGGACATATGGGACATATGGGACATCTGGGACGTCTGGGACGTTAAGGACATATGGGACATTTAGGACGCCTGGGACATTAAAGACATATGGGACATATGGGACATCTGGGACGTCTGGGACGTTAAGGTCATATTGGACATCAAGGACGTCTGGGACATTAGGGACATATGGGACATATGGGACATCTAGGACGTCTGGGACGTCTGGGACGTTAGGGACATATAGGACGTCTAGGTCGTCTGGGACGTTAGGAACATATGGGACATCTAAGACGTCTGGGACGTCTCGGACGTTAGGGAGATACGGGACAGCTATGACGTCTGGGACGTTAGGGACATATGGGACATTTAGGACGTCTGGGACGTTAGGGACATATGGGACATATGGGACATTTGGGACGTCTGGGACGTTAGGGACGTATGGGACAGCTAGGACGTCTGGGACGTTAGGAACATATGGGACATCTAAGACGTCTGGGACGTCTCGGACGTTAGGGAGATACGGGACAGCTATGACGTCTGGGACGTTAGGGACATATGGGACATTTAGGACGTCTGGGACATTAGGGACATATGGGACATATGGGACATTTAGGACGTCTGGGACGTTAGGGACATATGGGACAGCTAGGACGTCTGGGACGTTAGGGACATATGGGACATTTAGGACGTCTGAGACGTTAGGGACATATGGAACATCTAGGGCGCCTGGGACATTAGGGACATATGGGACATCTGGGACCCCTGGAACATTAAGGACATATGGGACATTTGGGACGTCTGGGACGTTAGGGACATATGGGACAGCTAGGACGTCTGGACGTTAGGGACATATGGGACATTTAGGACGTCTGAGACGTTAGGGACATATGGAACATCTAGGGCGCCTGGGACATTAGGGACATATGGGACATATGGGACATTTGGGACGTCTGGGACGTTAGGGACATATGGGACAGCTAGGACGTCTGGGACGTTAGGGACATATGGGACATTTAGGACGTCTGAGACGTTAGGGACATATGGAACATCTAGGGCGCCTGGGACATTAGGGACATATGGGACATCTGGGACGTCTGGGACGTCTGGGACGTTAGGGACATATAGGACATCTAGGACGTCTGGGACGTTAGGGACATATGTGGGACATCTAGGACATCTGGGACGTCTGGGACGTTAGGGACATATGGGACAGCTAGGACGTCTGGGACGTTAGGGACATATGGGACATTTAGGACGTCTGGGACGTTAGGGACATATGGAACATCTAGGGCGCCTAGGACATTAGGGACATATGTGGGACATCTATAACATCTGGGACGTCTGGGACGTTAGGGACATATGGGACAGCTAGGACGTCTAGGACGTTAGGGACATATGGGACATTTAGGACGTCTGGGACGTTAGGGACATATGGAACATCTAGGGCGCCTGGGACATTAGGGGACATATGGGACATATGGGTCATCTGGGACGCCTGAAACATTAAGGACATATGGGAGATATGGGACATCTGGGACGTCTGGGACGTCTGGGACGTTAGGGACATATAGGACATCTAGGACGTCTGGGACGTCTGGGACGTTAGGGACATATAGAACATCTAGGACGTCTGGGACGTTAGGGACATATGTGGGACATCTAGGACATCTGATACGTCTGGGAAGTTAGGGACATATGGGACAGCTAGGACGTCTGGGACGTTAGGGACATATGGGACATTTAGGACGTCTGGGACGTTAGGGACATATGGAACATCTAGGGCGCCTGGGACATTAGGGACATATGGGACATATGGGACATCTGGGACGCCTGGAACATTAAGGACATATGGGACATATGGAACATCTGGGACGTCTGGGACGTCTGGGACGTTAGGGACATATAGGACATCTAGGACGTCTGGGACGTTAGGGACATATGTGGGACATCTAAGACGTCTGGGACGTCTGGGACGTTAGGGACATACGGGACAGCTGGGACGTCTGGGACGATAAGAATATATGGGACATTTAGGACGTCTGGGGCGTTAGGGACATATGGAACATCTTGGAAAACTGGGACATTAGGGATATATGGGACATATAGGACATCTGGGACGTCTGGGACGTTAGGGACATATGGGACATTTGGGACGTCTGGGACGTTAAGGACATATGAGACATCTAGGTCGTCTGAGACGTCTGGGACGTTAAGGACATATGGGACATATGGGACATCTGGGACGCCTGGGACACTAGAGACATATGGGACATCTGGGACGTTTGGGACGTCTGGGACGTGAGGGACATATAGGACATCTAGGACGTCTGGGACGTTAGGGACATATAGGATATCTAGGACGCCTGGGACTTCTGGGACGTTAGGGACATATGGAACCTCTAGGACGATTGGAACATTAGGGACATATGGGACATATGGGACATCTGGAACGTCTGGGACGTTAGGGACATATGGAACATCTAGGACGCCTGGGACATTACGGACATATGGGCATATGGTACAGCTGGGACGTCTCGGACGTTAAGGACATATGGGACATCTAGGACGTCTGGGACGTTAAGGACATATGGGACATTCAGGACGCCTGGGACATTAGGGACATATGGGACATGTTGGAAATCTGGGACGCCTGGGACATTAGGGACATATGGACATCTGGGACGTCTGGGACGTCTGGGAAGTTAGGAACATATAGGACATCTAGCACGCCTGGAACGTTAGGGACATATGGAACATCTAGGACGTCTAAGACGTTGGGGAAATACGGGTCAGCTTGGACGTCTGGGACGATAGGGACATATGGGACATCTGGGACGTCTGGGACATTAAGGACATATAGGACATCTAGGACGTCTGGGACGTCTGGGACGTTAAGGACATATGGGACATCTAGGACGCCTGGAACATTAGGGACATATAAGACAAATGGGACATCTGGGACGCCTGGGACACTAGGGACATAGGGGACATATGGGACATCTGGGACGTTTGGGATGTCTGGGACGTTAGGTACATATAGGACATTTAGGACGTCTGGGACGTTAGGGACATATGGGACATCTAGGACGTCTGGGACGTCTGGAACGTTAGGGACATACGGGACAGCTGGGACGTCTGGAACGTTAGGGACATATGGGACATTTAGGACGTCTGGGACGTTAGGGACATATGGGACATCTAGGACGCCTGGAACGTTAGGGACATATGAGACAAATGGGACATCTGGGACGCCTGGGACATTAGGGACATATGGGACATATGGGACATCTGGGACGTCTGGGACGTTAAGGACATATAGGACATCTAGGACGTCTGGGACGTCTGGGACGTTAAGGACATATGGGACATCTAGGACGCCTGGAACATTAGGGACATATGAGACAAATGGGACATCTGGGACGCCTGGGACATTAGGGACATATGGGACATCTGGGACGTTTGGAATGTCTGGGACGTTAGGTACATATAGGACATCTAGGACGTCTGGGACGTTAGGGACATATGGGACATCTAGGACGTCTGGGACGTTAGGGACATATGGAACATCTAGGACACCTGGAACATTAGGGACATATGGGACAATGGAACATCTGGAACGTCTGGGACGTTAGGAACATATGGAACATCTAGGACGCCTGGGACATTAGGGACATATGGGACATATGTGACATCTGAGACGTCTGGCACGTTAGGGACATAAGGGACATCTGTTACGTCTGGGACTTTAAGGACATATGGGACATCTAGGACGTCTGGGACGTCTGGGACGTTAAGGACATATGGGACATTTAAGACGCCTGGGACATTAGAGACATATGGGACATATGGGACATCTGGGACGCATGGGACATTAGAAACAATTAGGACATGTGGGACATCTGGGCCGTCTGGTACGTCTGGGACGTTAGAGACATATGGGACATTTAGGACGACTGGGACATTAGAGACATATGGGACATATGGGACATCTGGGACGCATGGGACATTAGGGACAATTGGGACATATGGGACATCTGGGCCGTCTGGTACGTCTGGGACCTTAGGGACATATAGGACATCTAGCACGTCTGGGACGTAAGGGACATATGGGACATCTAGGACGTCTGGGACGTCTGGGACGTTAGGGACATACGGGACATATGGGACATCTGGGACGCCTGGGACACTAGGGACATATGGGACATCTGGGACGTTTGGGACGTCTGGGACGTTAGGGACATATAGGACATCTAGGACGTCTGGGACGTTAGGGACATATAGGATATCTAGGACGTCTGGGACTTCTGGGACGTTAGGAACATACGGGACATCTGGGACGTCTGGGACGTTAAGGACATATGAGACATCTAGGTCGTCTGAGACGTCTGGGACGTTAAGGACATATGGGACATATGGGACATCTGGGACGCCTGGGACACTAGGGACATATGGGACATCTGGGACGTTTGGGACGTCTGGGACGTTAGGGACATATAGGACATCTAGGACGTCTGGGACGTTAGGGACATATGGGACATCTAGGACGTCTGATACGTTAGGGACATATGGGACATCTAGGACGTTTGGGACGTCTGGGACGTTAGGGACATGTGGGACATCTAGGACGTCTGGGACGTTAAGGACTAGTGGGACATCTAGTACGTCTGGGACGTTAGGGACCTGTGGGACATATGGGACATCTGGGACATCTGGGAAGTTACGGACAAATGGGACATCTGGGACGTCTGGGACGTTAGGGACGTATGGGACATCTAGGACATCTGGGACGTTAGGGACATATGGGACATCTAAAACGTTTGGGTCGTTAGGAACATATAGGGTATTCAGGACGTCTGGGACGTTAAGGGCTAATGGGACATCATGGACGTCTGGGACGTTAGGGACATATGGGACATCTAGGATGTCTGGGACGTTAGGCACATATATATAATTTCAGCATGTTAGGCCTGCAGGCCTATAGCTTGAATTCTCTTCTTCCATTGTTTTCTATCGTAGACCAGCGTCTCCCAGTTTGTTATCCCCTCTTCTTGTAGAACTTCTTCTATATTTCCCCACCATGTTTTGTTTGGGCGTCCTCTTCTGTTTCTTCCTCCCAGATTTTTCTTAAATATTTGTTTTGCTAAATGTGTTTCATTGCTTCTCATTATATGTCCCATCCAACGTAATTGGTTTTGTTGGATGAAGGTGTTTATTGTCGGTTCTCTATACAGTTCTTCTAACTCCATGTTTGTTCTACGCCTCCATCCTTCATTATCTTGTATTCCACCATATATTTGCCTTAGAATATTCCTTTCCCAAATTTTTATTCTTTCATTATTTTCTTTTGTTTAGGCACATATGGGACATCTAAAACGTCTGGTACGTCTGGGACGTTATTGACATACGGGACAGCTGACACGTCTGGGACGGTAGGGACATATGGGACAGTTATTACGTCTGGGACGTTAGGGTCATATGGGACATCTAGGTCGTCTCGGACGGCTGGGCCGTTGGGGACATATGGGACATCTAGGACGTCTGGGACGTCTGGGACGTTAGGAAGATACGGGACAGCTAGGACGTCTGGGACGTTAGGGACATATGGGACATTTAGGACGTCTGGGACGTTAGGGACATATGGAACATCTAGGGCGCCTGGGACATTAGGGACATATGGGACATATGGGACATCTGGGACGTCTGGACGTTAGGGACATATGGGACAGCTAGGACGTTTGGGACGTTAGGGACATATGGGACATTTAGGACGTCTGGGACGTTAGGGATGTATGGAACATCTAGGGCGCCTGGGACATTAGGGACATATGGGACATATGGGACATCTGGGATGCCTGGAACATTAAGGACATATGGGACATATGGGACATCTGGGACGTCTGGGACGTCTGGGACGTTAGGGACATATAGGACATCTAGGACGTCTGGGACGTTAGGGACATATAGGACGTCTAGGACGTCTGGGACGTTAGGGACATATGGGACATCTAAGACGTCTGGGACGTCTGGGACGTTAGGAAGATACGGGACAGCTAGGACGTCTGGGACGTTAGGGACATATGGGACATTTAGGACGTCTGGGACGTTAGGGACATATGGAACATCTAGGGCGCCTGGGACATTAGGGACATATGGGACATATGGGACATCTGGGACGTCTGGGACGTTAGGGACATATAGGACAGCTAGGACGTTTGGGACGTTAGGGACATATGGGACATTTAGGACGTCTGGGACGTTAGGGATGTATGGAACATCTAGGGCGCCTGGGACATTAGGGACATATGGGACATATGGGACATCTGGGATGCCTGGAACATTAAGGACATATGGGACATATGGGACATCTGGGACGTCTGGGACGTCTGGGACGTTAGGGACATATAGGACATCTAGGACGTCTGGGACGTTAGGGACATATGGGCATCTAGGACGTCTGGGAAGTTAGAGACATATGGAACATCTAGGAAGCCTGGGACAATAGGGACATATGGGACATATGGGAAATCTGGGACTTCTGGGACGTTAGGGACATAGGGGCATCTGGGACGTCTGGGACGTTAAGGACATATGGGACATCTGAGACGTCTGGAACGCTAAGGACATATGGGACATTTAGGACGCCTGGGACATTTAGGACGTATGGGACATATGGGACATCTGGGACGCCTGGGACATTAGGGACATATGGGACATATGGGACATCTGGGACGTCTGAGACGTTAGGAACATATGGGACATCTAGGACGTCTGGGACGTTAGGGACATATAGAACATCTAAGACGCCTGGGACATTAGGGACATATGGGAAATATGGGACATCTGGGACGTCTGGGACGATAGGAACATATGGGACATCTGGGACGTCTGGGACGTTAAGGACGTTAAGGATATATGGGACATTTAGGACGCCTGGGACATTAGGGACATATGAGACATATGGGACATCTGGGACGCCTGGGACATTAGGGACATATGAGACATATGGGACATTTGGGACGTCTGGGACGTCTGGTACGTTAGGGACATATAGGACCTCTAGGACGTGTGGGACGTTAGTGACATATGGACATCTAGGACGTCTGGGACGTCTGGGACTTTAGGGACATACGGGACTGCTGGGACGTCTGGAACGTTAGGGACATATGAGAAATTTATGACGTCTGTTACGTTAGGGACATATGGAACATCTAGGACGCATGAGACATTAGGGACATATAGGACATATGGGACATCTGGGACGTCTGGGACGTTACGGACATATGGGGCATCTGGGACGTCTGGGACGTTAAGGATATATGGGACATCTAATACGTCCGGGACGTCTGGGACGTCTGGGACGTTACGGACATATGGGACATTTAGGACGCCTGGGACATTAGGAACATATGGGACATATGGGACATCTGAGACTCCTGGGACATAAGGGACATATGAGACATATGGGACATCTGGGACGTCTGAGTCGTTAGGGACATATGGGACATCTGGGACGTCTGGGACGTTAAAGACATATGGGACATTTAGGACGCCTTGGACATTAGAAACATATGGGACATCTGAGACGCCTGGGACATTAGGGACATGTGAGACATATGGGACATCTGGGACGTCTGAGTCGTTAGGGACATATGGGACATCTGGGACGCCTGGGACATTAGGGACATATGGGACATATGGGACATCTGGGACGTCTGGGACGTTAAGGACATATGGGACATTTAGGACGCCTGGGACATTAAAGACATATGGGACATATGGGACATCTGGGACGTCTGGGACGTTAAGGTCATATTGGACATCAAGGACGTCTGGGACATTAGGGACTTATGGGACATATGGGACATCTAGGACGTCTGGGACGTCTGGGACGTTAGGGACATATAGGACGTCTAGGTCGTCTGGGACGTTAGGAACATATGGGACATCTAAGACGTCTGGGACGTCTCGGACGTTAGGGAGATACGGGACAGCTATGACGTCTTGGACGTTAGGGAAATATGGGACATTTAGGACGTCTGGGACGTTAGGGGACATATGGGACATATGGGACATTTGGGACGTCTGGGACGTTAGGGACATATGGGACAGCTAGGACGTCTGGGACGTTAGGAACATGTGGGACATCTAAGACGTCTGGGACGTCTCGGACGTTAGGGAGATACGGGACAGCTATGACGTCTGGGACGTTAGGGACGTATGGGACATTTAGGA
Source organism: Agriotes lineatus (assembly GCA_940337035.1). Lineage (NCBI taxonomy): Eukaryota > Metazoa > Arthropoda > Insecta > Coleoptera > Elateridae > Agriotes > Agriotes lineatus. The sequence continues at coordinate 13,660 of CALNHX010008885.1, forward strand.
CGTCTGGGACATTAGGGACATATGGGACATATGGGACATTTAGGACGTCTGGGACGTTAGGGACATATGGGACAGCTAGGACGTCTGGGACGTTAGGGACATATGGGACATTTAGGACGTCTGAGACGTTAGGGACATATGGAACATCTAGGGCGCTGGGACATTAGGGACATATGGGACATCTGGGACCCCTCCTGGAACATTAAGGACATATGGGACATTTGGGACGTCTGGGACGTTAGGGACATATGGGACAGCTAGGACGTCTGGGACGTTAGGGACATATGGGACATTTAGGACGTCTGAGACGTTAGGGACATATGGAACATCTAGGGCGCCTGGGACATTAGGGACATATGGGACATATGGGACATTTGGGACGTCTGGGACGTTAGGGACATATGGGACAGCTAGGACGTCTGGAACGTTAGGGACATATGGGACATTTAGGACGTCTGAGACGTTAGGGACATATGGAACATCTAGGGCGCCTGGGACATTAGGGACATATGGGACATCTGGGACGTCTGGGACGTCTGGGACGTTAGGGACATATAGGACATCTAGGACGTCTGGGACGTTAGGGACATATGTGGGACATATAGGACATCTGGGACGTCTGGGACGTTAGGGACATATGGGACAGCTAGGACGTCTGGGACGTTAGGGACATATGGGACATTTAGGACGTCTGGGACGTTAGGGACATATGGAACATCTAGGGCGCCTAGGACATTAGGGACATATGTGGGACATCTATAACATCTGGGACGTCTGGGACGTTAGGGACATATGGGACAGCTAGGACGTCTAGGACGTTAGGGACATATGGGACATTTAGGACGTCTGGGACGTTAGGGACATATGGAACATCTAGGGCGCCTGGGACATTAGGGACATATGGGACATATGGGTCATCTGGGACGCCTGAAACATTAAGGACATATGGGACATATGGGACATCTGGGACGTCTGGGACGTCTGGGACGTTAGGGACATATAGGACATCTAGGACGTCTGGGACGTCTGGGACGTTAGGGACATATAGAACATCTAGGACGTCTGGGACGTTAGGGACATATGTGGGACATCTAGGACATCTGGGACGTCTGGGAAGTTAGGGACATATGGGACATTTAGGACGTCTGGGACGTTAGGGACATATGGAACATCTAGGGCGCCTGGGACATTAGGGACATATGGGACATATGGGACATCTGGGACGCCTGGAACATTAAGGACATATGGGACATATGGAACATCTGGGACGTCTGGGACGTCTCTGACGTTAGGGACATATAGGACATCTAGGACGTCTGGGACGTTAGGGACATATGTGGGACATCTAAGACATCTGGGACGTCTGGGACGTTAGGGACATACGGGACAGCTGGGACGTCTGGGACGATAAGAATATATGGGACATTTAGGACGTCTGGGGCGTTAGGGACATATGGAACATCTTGGAAAACTGGGACATTAGGGATATATGGGACATATAGGACATCTGGGACGTCTGGGACGTTAGGGACATATGGGACATTTGGGACGTCTGGGACGTTAAGGACATATGAGACATCTAGGTCGTCTGAGACGTCTGGGACGTTAAGGACATATGGGACATATGGGACATCTGGGACGCCTGGGACACTAGAGACATATGGGACATCTGGGACGTTTGGGACGTCTGGGACGTGAGGGACATATAGGACATCTAGGACGTCTGGGACGTTAGGGACAAATAGGATATCTAGGACGTCTGGGACTTCTGGGACGTTAGGGACATATGGAACCTCTAGGACGATTGGAACATTAGGGACATATGGGACATATGGGACATCTGGAACGTCTGGGACGTTAGGGACATATGGAACATCTAGGACGCCTGGGACATTACGGACATATGGGACATATGGTACAGCTGGGACGTCTCGGACGTTAAGGACATATGGGACATCTAGGACGTCTGGGACGTTAAGGACATATGGGACATTCAGGACGCCTGGGACATTAGGGACATATGGGACATGTTGGAAATCTGGGACGCCTGGGACATTAGGGACATATGGGACATCTGGGACGTCTGGGACGTCTGGGACGTTAGGAACATATGGGACATCTGGGACGTCTGGGACGTTAAGAACATATAGGACATCTGGGACGTCTGGGACGTTAAGGACATATAGGACATCTAGGACGTCTGGGACGTCTGGGACGTTAAGGACATATGGGACATCTAGGACGCCTGGAACATTAGGGACATATAAGACAAATGGGACATCTGGGACGCCTGGGACACTAGGAACATAGGGGACATATGGGACATCTGGGACGTCTAAGACGTTGGGGAAATACGGGTCAGCTTGGACGTCTGGGACGTTAAGGACATATAGGACATCTAGGACGTCTGGGACGTCTGGGACGTTAAGGACATATGGGACATCTAGGACGCCTGGAACATTAGGGACATATAAGACAAATGGGACATCTGGGACGCCTGGGACACTAGGGACATAGGGGACATATGGGACATCTGGGACGTCTGGGACGTTAGGGACATATGGGACATCTGGGACGTCTGGGACGTTAAGGACATATAGGACATCTAGGACGTCTGGGACGTCTGGGACGTTAAGGACATATGGGACATCTAGGACGCCTGGAACATTAGGGACATATAAGATAAATGGGACATCTGGGACGCCTGGGACACTAGGGACATAGGGGACATATGGGACATCTGGGACGTTTGGGATGTCTGGGACGTTAGGTACATATAGGACATTTAGGACGTCTGGGACGTTAGGGACATATGGGACATCTAGGACGTCTGGGACGTCTGGAACGTTAGTGACATACGGGACAGCTGGGACGTCTGGAACGTTAGGGACATATGGGACATTTAGGACGTCTGGGACGTTAGGGACATATGGAACATCTAGGACTCCTGGAACATTAGGGACATATGGGACAATGGGACATCTGAGACGTCTGGCACGTTAGGGACATAAGGGACATCTGTTACGTCTGGGACGTTAAGGACATATGGGACATCTAGGACGTCTGGGACGTCTGGGACGTTAAGGACATATGGGACATTTAGGGCGCCTGGGAGATTAGAGACATATGGGACATATGGGACATCTGGGACGCATGGGACATTAGGGACAATTGGGACATATGGGACATCTGGGCCGTCTGGTACGTCTGGGACGTTAGGGACATATGGGACATTTAGGACGCCTGGGACATTAGAGACATATGGGACATATGGGACATCTGGGACGCATGGGACATTAGGGACAATTTGGACATATGGGACATCTGGGCCGTCTGGTACGTCTGGGACGTTAGGGACATACAGGAAATCTAGCACGTCTGGGACGTAAGGGACATATGGGACATCTAGGACGTCTGGGACGTCTGGGACGTTAGGGACATACGGGACATATGGGACATCTGGGACGCCTGGGACACTAGGGACATATGGGACATCTGGGACGTTTGGGACGTCTGGGACGTTAGGGACATATAGGACATCTAGGACGTCTGGGACGTTAGGGACATATAGGATATCTAGGACGTCTGGGACTTCTATGACGTTAGGAACATACGGGACATCTGGGACGTCTATGACGTTAAGGACATATGAGACATCTAGGTCGTCTGAGACGTCTGGGACGTTAAAGACATATGGGACATATGGGACATCTGGGACGCCTGGGACACTAGGGACATATGGGACATCTGGGACGTTTGGGACGTCTGGGACGCTAGGGACATATAGGACATCTAGGACGTCTGGGACGTTAGGGACATATAGGATATCTAGGACGTCTGGGACTTCTGGGACGTAAGGAACATACGGGACAGTTGGGACGTCTGGGACGTTAGGAACATATGGGACATTTAGGACGTCTGGGACGTTAGGGACATATGGAATCTCTAGGACGATTGGAACATTAGGGACATATGGGACATATGGGACATCTGGAACGTCTGGGACGTTAGGGACATATGGAACATCTAGGACGCCTGGGACATTACGGACATATGGGACATATGGTACAGCTGGGACGTCTCGGACGTTAAGGACATATGGGACATCTAGGACGTCTGGGACGTTAAGGACATATGGAACATTTAGGACGCCTGGGACATTAGGGACATATGGGACATATTGGACATCTGGGACGCCTGGGACATTAGGGACATATGGGACATCTGGGACGTCTGGGACGTCTGGGACGTTAGGAACATATAGGACATCTAGCACGCCTGAAACGTTAGGGACATATGGAACATCTAGGACGTCTAAGACGTTGGGGAAATACGGGACAGCTTGGACGTCTGGGACGATAGGGACATATGGGACATCTGGGACGTTTGGGACGATAGGGACATATGGGACATCTGGGACGTCTGGGACGTTAAGGATATATAGGACATCTAGGACGTCTGGGACGTCTGGGACGTTAAGGACGTATGGGACATCTAGGACGCCTGGAACATTAGGGACATATGAGACAAATGGGACATCTGGGACGCCTGGGACATTAGGAACATATGGGACATATGGGACATCTGGGACGTTTGGGATGTCTGGGACGTTAGGTACATATAGGACATCTAGGACGTCTGGGACGTTAGGGACATATGGGACATCTAGGACGTCTGTGACGTCTGGAACGTTAGGGACATACGGGACAGCTGGGACGTCTGGAACGTTAGGGACATATGGGACATTTAGGACGTCTGGGACGTTAGGGACATATGGAACATCTAGGACGCCTGGAACATTAGGGACATATGGGACAATGGGACATCTAAAACGTCTGGGACGTTAGGAACATATGGAACATCTAGGACGCCTGGGACATTAGGGACATATGGGACATATGGGATATCTGAGACGTCTGGCACGTTAGGGACATAAGGGACATCTGGGACGTCTGGGACGTTAAGGACATATGGGACATTTAGGACGCCTGGGACATTAAAGACATATGGGACATATGGGACATCTGGGACGCATGGGACATTAGGGACAATGGGGACATATGGGACATCTGGGCCGTCTGGTACGTCTGGGACGTTAGGGACATATAGGACATCTAGCACGTCTGGGACGTAAGGGACATATGGGACATCTAGGACGTCTGGGACGTCTGGGACGTTAGGGACATACGGGACAGCTGGGACGTCTGGGACGTTAGGGACATATGGGACATCTGGGACGTCTGAGTCGAAAAGGACATATGGGACATCTAGGACGTCTGGGACGTTTGGGACGTTAAGGACATATGGGACATTCAGGAGGCCTGGGACATTAGGGAGATATGGGGCATATGGGACATCTGGGTCGATTGGGACATTAAGGACATATGGGACATATGGGACATCTGGGACGTCTGGGACGTTAGGGACATATGGGACATTTAGGACGTCTGGGACGTTAGGAACATATGGAACATCTAGGACGCCTGGAACTTTAGGGACATATGGGACAATGGGACATCTGGAACGTCTGGGACGTTAGGAACATATGGAACATCTAGGACGCCTGGGACATTAGGGACATATTGGACATATGGGAAATCTGAGACGTCTGGCACGTTAGGGACATAAGGGACATCTGGGACGTCTGGGACGTTAAGGACATATGGGACATCCCGGACGTCTGGGACGTCTGGGACGTTAAGGACATATGGGACATTAAGACGCCTGGGACATTAGGGCCATATGGGACATATGGGACATCTGGGACATATGGGAGATCTGGGACGTTTGGGATGTCTGAGACGTTAGGTACATATAGGACATCTAGGACGTCTGGGACGTTAGGGACATATGAGACATCTAGGACGTCTGGGACATCTGGAACGTTAGGGACATACGGAACAGCTGGGACGTCTGAGACGTTAGAGACATATGGGACATTTAGGACGTCTGGGACATTAGCGACATATGGAACATCTAGGACGCCTGGAACATTAGGGACATATCGACAATGGGACATCTGGAACGTCTGGGACGTTAGGAACATATGGAACATCTAGGACGCCTGGGACATTAGGGACATATGGGACATATTGGACATCTGAGACGTCTGGCACGTTAGGGACATAAGGGACATCTGGGACGTCTGGGACGTTAAGGACATATGGGACATCTAGGACGTCTGGGACGTCTTGGACGTTAAGGACATATGGGACATTTAGGACGCCTGGGACATTATCGACATATGGGACATATGGGACATCTGGGACTCCTGGGACATTAGGGACATATGGGACATATGGGACATCTAAGACGTCTGGCACGTTAGGGACATAAGGGACATCTGGGACGTCTGGGACTTAAGGGACATTAGGGAAATCTAGGACGTCTGGGACGTCTGGGACGTTAGGGACATACAGGACAGCTGGGACGTCTGGGACGTTAGGGACATATGGGACATCAGGGACGTCTGAGTCGTTAAGGACATATGGGACATCTAGAACGTCTGGGACGTTTGGGACGTTAAGGACATATGGGACATTTAGGAGGCCTGGGACATTAGGGACATATGGGGCATATGGGACATCTGGGACGCCTGGGACATTAAGGACATATGGGACATATGGGACATCTGGGAAGTCTGGGACGATAGGGACATATGGGACTTCTGGGACGTCTGGGACGTTAGGGACATATGGGACATTTAGGACATATGGGACGTTAGGGACATATGGAACATCTAGGACGCCTGGAACATTAGGGACATATGGGACAATGGGACATCTGGAACGTCTGGGACGTTAGGAACTAATGAAACATCTAGGACGCCTGGGACATTAGGGACATATGGGACATATGGGACATCAGAGACGTCTGGCACGTTAGGGACATAAGGGACATCTGGGACGTCTGGGACGTTAAGGACATATGGGACATCTAGGACGTCTGGGACGTCTGGGACGTTAAGGACATATGGGACATTTAGGACGCCTGGGACATTAGGGACATATGGGACATATTGGACATCTGGGACGCCTGGGACATTAGGGACATTTGGGACATATGGGACATCTGGGCCGTCTGGTACGTCAGGGACGTAAGGGACATATAGGACATCTAGGACGTCTGGGACGTAAGGGACATATGGGACATCTAGGAGGTCTGGGACGTCTGGGACGTTAGGGACATACGGGACAGCTGGGACGTCTGGGACGTTAAGGACATATGGGACATCTGGGACGTCTGAGTCGTTAAGGACATATGGGACATCTAGGACGTCTGGGACGTTTGGGACGTTAAGGACATATGGGACATTTAGAAGGCCTGGGACATTAGGGACATATGGGGCATATGGGACATCTGGAACGCCTGGGACATTAAGGACATATGGGACATATGGGACATCTGGGACGTCTGGGACGTTAGGGACATATGGGCAATCTGGGACGTCTGGGACATTTGGGACATCTGGGACGTCTGGGACGTTAGGGACATATGGGATATTTAGGACGTCTGGGACGTTAGGGACATATGGAACATCTAGGACGCCTGGAACATTAGTGACATATGGGACAATGGGACATCTGGAACGTCTGGGACGTTAGGAACATATGGAACATCTAGGACGCCTGGGACATTAGGGACATATGGGACATATGGGACATCTGAGACGTCTGGCACGATAGGGACATAAGGGACATCTGGGACGTCTGGGACGTTAAGGATATATGGGACATCTAGGCCGTCTGGGACGTCTGGGACGTTAAGGACATATGGGACATACAGGACGCCTGGGACATTAGGGACATATGGGACATATTGGACATCTGGGACGCCTGGGACAATAGGGACATTTGGGACATATGGGACATCTGGGCCGTCTGGTACGTCTGGGACGTAAGGGACATATAGGACATCTAGGACGTCTGGGACGTTAGGGACATATGGGACATCTAAGACTTCTGGGACGTCTGGGACGTTAGGGACATATAGGACGTCTAGGACGTCTGAGACATTAGGGACATATGGGACATATGTGACATCTGGGACGTCTGGGACGTCTGGGACGTTAGGGACATATAGGACGTCTAGGACGTCTGGGACGTTAGGGACATATGGGACATCTAAGACTTCTGGGACGTCTGGGACGTTAGGGAGATACGGGACAGCTAGGACGTCTGGGACGTTAGGGACATATGGGACATTTAGGACGTCTGGGACGTTAGGGACATATGGAACATCTAGGGCGCCTGGGACATTAGGGACATATGGGACATATGGGACATCTGGGACGTCTGGGACGTCTGGGACGTTAAGAACATATTGGACATCAAGGACGTCTGAGACATTAGGGACATATGGGACATATGTGACATCTGGGACGTCTGGGACGTCTGGGACGTTAGGGACATATAGGACGTCTAGGACGTCTGGGACGTTAGGGACATATGGGACATCTAAGACTTCTGGGACGTCTGGGACGTTAGGGAGATACGGGACAGCTAGGACGTCTGGGACGTTAGGGACATATGGGACATTTAGGACGTCTGGGACGTTAGGGACATATGGAACATCTAGGGCGCCTGGGACATTAGGGACATATGGGACATATGGGACATCTGGGACGTCTGGGACGTTAGGGACATATGGGACAGCTAGGACGTTTGGGACGTTAGGGACATATGGGACATTTAGGACGTCTGGGACGTTAGGGACATATGGAACATCTAGGGCGCCTGGGACATTAGGGACATATGGGACATATGGGACATCTGGGATGCCTGGAACATTAAGGACATATGGGACATATGGGACATCTGGGACGTCTGGGACGTCTGGGACGTTAGGGACATATAGGACATCTAGGACGTCTGGGACGTTAGGGACATATGGGACATCTAGGACGTCTGGGACGTCTGGGACGTTAGGGACATACGAAACAGCTGGGACGTCTGGGACGATAGGAATATATGGGACATTTAGGACGTCTGGGAGGTTAGGGACATATGGAACATCTAGGAAGCCTGGGACAATAGGGACATATGGGACATATGGGAAATCTAGGACGTCTGGGACGTTAGGGACATATGGGACATCTGGGACGTCTGGGACGTTAAGGACATATGGGACATCTGGGACGTCTGGGACGCTAAGGACATATGGGACATCTAGGACGTCTGGGACGTCTGGGACGTTAAGGACATATGGGACATTTAGGACGCCTGGGACATTTAGGACATATGGGACATATGGGACATCTGGGACGCCTGGGACATTAGGGACATATGGGACATATGGGACATCTGGGACGTCTGAGACGTTAGGAACATATGGGACATCTGGGACATTTGGGACGTTGAGGACATATGGGACATCTAGGACGTCTGGGACGTTAGGGACATATGGAACATCTAAGACGCCTGGGACATTAGGGACATATGGAAAATATGGGACATCTGGGACGTCTGGGACGATAGGAACATATGGGACATCTGGGACGTATGGGACGTTAAGGACATATAGGACATCTAGGACGTCTGGGACGTCTGGGACGTTAAGGATATATGGGACATTTAGGACGCCTGGGAAATTAGGGAAATATGAGGCATATGGGACATCTGGGACGCCTGGGACATTAGGGACATATGAGACATATGGGACATTTGGGACGTCTGGGACGTCTTGTACGTTAGGGACATATAGGACCTCTAGGACGTCTGGGACGTTAGTGACATATGGACATCTAGGACGTCTGGGACGTCTGGGACGTTAGGGACATACGGGACTGCTGGGACGTCTGGAACGTTAGGGACATATGAGAAATTTATGACGTCTGGGACGTTAGGGACATATGAAACATCTAGGACGCATGAGACATTAGGGACATATAGGACACATGTCACATCTGGGACGTCTGGGACGTTACGGACATATGGGGCATCTGGGACGTCTGGGACGTTAAGGATATATGGAACATCTAATACGTCCGGGACGTCTGGGACGTCTGGGACGTTACGGACATATGGGACATTTAGGACGCCTGGGACATTAGGAACATATGGGACATATGGGACATCTGAGACTCCTGGGACATAAGGGACATATGAGACATATGGGACATCTGGGACGTCTGAGTCGTTAGGGACATATGGGACATCTGGGACGTCTGGGACGTTAAAGACATATGGGACACTTAGGACGCCTTGGACATTAATAACATATGGGACATATGGGACATCTGAGACGCCTGGGACATTAGGGACATGTGAGACATATGGGACATCTGGGACGTCTGAGTCGTTAGGGACATATGGGACATCTGGGACGCCTGGGACATTAGGGACATATGGGACATATGGGACATCTGGGACGTCTGGGACGTTAAGGACATATGGGACATTTAGGACGCCTGGGACATTAAAGACATATGGGACATATGGGACATCTGGGACGTCTGGGACGTTAAGGTCATATTGGATATCAAGGACGTCTGGGACATTAGGGACATATGGGACATATGGGACATCTAGGACGTCTGGGACGTCTGGGACGTTAGGGACATATAGGACGTCTAGGTCGTCTGGGACGTTAGGAACATATGGGACATCTAAAACGTCTGGAACGTCTCGGACGTTAGGGAGATACGGGACAGCTAGGACGTCTGGGACGTTAGGGACATATGGGACATTTAGGACGTCTGGGACGTTAGGGACATATGGAACATCTAGGGCGCCTGGGACATTAGGGACATATGGGACATATGGGACATTTGGGACGTCTGGGACGTTAGGGACATATGGGACAGCTAGAACGTCTGGGACGTTAGGGACATATGGGACATTTAGGACGTCTGAGACGTTAGGGACATATGGAACATCTAGGGCGCTTGGGACATTAGGGACATATGGGACATCTGGGACGCCTGGAACATTAAGGACATATGGGAAATATGGGACATCTGGGACGTCTGGGACGTCTGGGACGTTAGGGACATATAGGACATCTAGGACGTCTGGGACGTTAGGGACATATGTGGGACATCTAGGACATCTGGGACGTCTGGGACGTTAGGGACAAATGGGACAGCTAGGACGTCTGGGACGTTAGGGACATATGGGACATTTAGGACGTCTGGGACGTTAGGGACATGTGGAACATCTAGGGCGCCTGGGACATTAGGGACGTATGTGGGACACCTAGGACATCTGGGACGTCTGGGACGTTAGGGACATATGGGACAGCTAGGACGTCTGGGACGTTAGGGACATATGGGACATTTAGGACGTCTGGGACGTTAGGGACATATGGAACATCTAGGGCGCCTGGGACATTAGGGACATATGGGACATATGGGACATCTGGGACGCCAGGAACATTAAGGACATATGGGACATATGGGACATCTGGGACGTCTGGGACGTCTGGGACGTTAGGGACATATAGGACATCTAGGACGTCTGGGACGTCTGGGACGTTAGGGACATATAGGACATCTAGGACGTCTGGGACGTTAGGGACATATGTGGGACATCTAGGACATCTGGGACGTCTGGGACGTTAGGGACATATGGGACAGCTAGGACGTCTGGGACGTTAGGGACATATGGGACATTTAGGACGTCTGGGACGTTAGGGACATATGGAACATCTAGGGCGCCTGGGACATTAGGGACATATGGGACATATGGGACATCTGGGACGCCTGGAACATTAAGGACATATGGGACATATGGGACATCTGGGACGTCTGGGACGTCTGGGACGTTACGGACATATAGGACATCTAGGACGTCTGGGACGTTAGGGACATATGTGGGACAACTAGGACGTCTGGGACGTTAGGGACATACGGGACAGCTGGGACGTCTGGGACGATAGGAATATATGGTACATTTAGGACGTCTGGGGCGTTAGGGACATATAGAACATCTACTAAAACTGGGACATTAGGGATATATGGGACATTTGGGACATCTGGGACGTCTGGGACGTTAGGGACATATGGGACATCTGGGACGTCTGGGACGTTAAGGACATATGAGACATCTAGGTCGTCTGAGACGTCTGGGACGTTAAGGACATATGGGACATATGGGACATCTGGGACGCCTGGGACACTAGGGACATATGGGACATCTGGGACGTTTGGGAAGTCTGGGACGTTAGGGACATATAGGACATCTAGGACGTCTGGGACGTTAGGGACATATAGGATATCTAGGACGTCTGGGACTTCTGGGACGTTAGGAACATACGGGACAGTTGGGACGTCTGGGACGTTAGGAACATATGGGACATTTAGGACGTCTGGGACGTTAGGGACATATGGAACCTCTAGGACGGTTGGAACATTAGGGACATATGGGACATATGGGACATCTGGAACGTCTGGGACGTTAGGGACATATGGAACATCTAGGACGCCTGGGACATTACGGACATATGGGACATATAGTACAGCTGGGACGTCTCGGACGTTAAGGACATATGGGACATCTAGGACGTCTGGGACGTTAAGGACATATGGGACATTTAGGACGCCTGGGACATTAGGGACATATGGGACATATTGGACATCTGGGACGCCTGGGACATTAGGGACATATGGGACATCTGGGACGTCTGGGACGTCTGGGACGTTAGGAACATATAGTTCATCTAGCACGCATGGAACTTTAGGAACATATGGAACATCTAGGACGTTTAAGACGTTGGGGAAATACGGGACAGCTTGGACGTCTGGGACGATAGGGACATATGGGACATCTGGGACGTCTGGGACGTTAGGGACATATGGGACATCTGGGACGTCTGGGACGTTAAGGACATATAGGACATCTAGGACGTCTGGGACGTCTGGGACGTTTAGGACATATGGGACATCTAGGACGCCTGGAACATTAGGGACATATGAGACAAATGGGACATCTGGGACGCCTGGGACATTAGGGACATATGGGACATATGGGACATCTGGGACGTTTGGAATGTCTGGGTCGTTAGGTACATACAGGACATTTAGGACGTCTGGGACGTTAGGGACATATGGGACATCTAGGACGTCTGGGACGTTAGGGACATATGGAACATCTAGGACACCTGGAACATTAGGGACATATGGGACAATGGGACATCTGGGACGTCTGGGACGTTAGGAACATATGGAACATCTAGGACGCCTGGGACATTAGGGACATATGGGACATATGGGACATCTGAGACGTCTGGCACGTTAGGGACATAAGGGACATCTGGGACGTCTGGGACGTTAAGGACATATGGGACATCTAGGACGTCTGGGACGTCTGGGACGTTAAGGACATATGGGACATTTAGGACGCCTGGGACATTAGAGACATATGGGACATATGGGACATCTGGGACGTCTGGGACGTTAAGGACATATAAGACATTTAGGACGCCTGGGACATTAAAGACATATGGGACATATGGGACATCTGGGACGTCTGGGACGTTAAGGTCATATTGGATATCAATGACGTCTGAGACATTAGGGACATATGGGACATATGGGACATCTGGGACGTCTGGGACGTTAAGGACATATGGGACATTTAGGACGCCTGGGACATTAAAGACATATGGGACATATGGGACATCTGGGACGTCTGGGACGTTAAGGTCATATTGGATATCAAGGACGTCTGGGACATTAGGGACATATGGGACATATGGGACATCTAGGACGTCTGGGACGTCTGGGACGTTAGGGACATATAGGACGTCTAGGTCGTCTGGGACGTTAGGAACATATGGGACATCTAAGACGTCTGGAACGTCTCGGACGTTAGGGAGATACGGGACAGCTAGGACGTCTGGGACGTTAGGGACATATGGGACATTTAGGACGTCTGGGACATTAGGGACATATGGGACATATGGGACATTTGGAACGTCTGGGACGTTAGGGACATATGGGACAGCTAGGAAGTCTGGGACGTTAGGGACATATGGGACATTTAGGACGTCTGAGACGTTAGGGACATATGGAACATCTAGGGCGCTTGGGACATTAGGGACATATGGGACATCTGGGACGCCTGGAACATTAAAGACATATGGGAAATATGGGACATCTGGGACGTCTGGGACGTCTGGGACGTTAGGGACATATAGGACATCTAGGACGTCTGGGACGTTAGGGACATATGTGGGACATCTAGGACATCTGGGACGTCTGGGACGTTAGGGACATATGGGACAGCTAGGACGTCTGGGACGTTAGGGACATATGGGACATTTAGGACGTCTGGGACGTTAGGGACATATGGAACATCTAGGGCGCCTGGGACATTAGGGACGTATGTGGGACACCTAGGACATCTGGGACGTCTGGGACGTTAGGGACATATGGGACAGCTAGGACGTCTGGGACGTTAGGGACATATGGGACATTTAGGACGTCTGGGACGTTAGGGACATATGGAACATCTAGGGCGCCTGGGACATTAGGGACATATGGGACATATGGGACATCTGGGACGCCTGGAACATTAAGGACATATGGGACATATGGGACATCTGGGACGTCTGGGACGTCTGGGACGTTAGGGACATATAGGACATCTAGGACGTCTGGGACGTCTGGGACGTTAGGGACATATAGGACATCTAGGACGTCTGGGACGTTAGGGACATATGTGGGACATCTAGGACATCTGGGACGTCTGGGACGTTAGGGACATATGGGACAGCTAGGACGTCTGGGACGTTAGGGACATATGGGACATTTAGGACGTCTGGGACGTTAGGGACATATGGAACATCTAGGGCGCCTGGGACATTAGGGACATATGGGACATATGGGACATCTGGGACGCCTGGAACATTAAGGACATATGGGACATATGGGACATCTGGGACGTCTGGGACGTCTGGGACGTTACGGACATATAGGACATCTAGGACGTCTGGGACGTTAGGGACATATGTGGGGCAACTAGGACGTCTGGGACGTTAGGGACATACGGGACAGCTGGGACGTCTGGGACGATAGGAATATATGGGACATTTAGGACGTCTGGGGCGTTAGGGATATATGGAACATCTACTAAAACTGGGACATTAGGGATATATGGGACATATGGGACATCTGGGACGTCTGGGACGTTAGGGACATATGGGACATCTGGGACGTCTGGGACGTTAAGGACATATGAGACATCTAGGTCGTCTGAGACGTCTGGGACGTTAAGGACATATGGGACATATGGGACATCTGGGACGCCTGGGACACTAGGGACATATGGGACATCTTGGACGTTTGGGACGTCTGGGACGTTAGGGACATATAGGACATCTAGGACGTCTGGGACGTTAGGGACATATAGGATATCTAGGACGTCTGGGACTTCTGGGACGTTAGGAACATACGGGACAGTTGGGACGTCTGGGACGTTAGGAACATATGGGACATTTAGGACGTCTGGGACGTTAGGGACATATTGAACCTCTAGGACGATTGGAACATTAGGGACATATGGGACATATGGGACATCTGGAACGTCTGGGACGTTAGGGACATATGGAACATCTAGGACACCTGGGACATTACGGACATATGGGACATATGGTACAGCTGGGACGTCTCGGACGTTAAGGACATATGGGACATCTAGGACGTCTGGGACGTTAAGGACATATGGGACATTTAGGACGCCTGGGACATTAGGGACATATGGGACATATTGGACATCTGGGACGCCTGGGACATTAGGGACACTGGGACGCCTGGGACATTAGGGACATATGGGACAGCTGGGACGTCTGGGACGTCTGGGACGTTAGGAACATATAGTTCATCTAGCACGCCTGGAACGTTAGGAACATATGGAACATCTAGGACGTCTAAGACGTTGGGGAAATACGGGACAGCTTGGACGTCTGGGACGATAGGGACATATGGGACATCTGGGACGTCTGGGACGTTAGGGACATATGGGACATCTGGGACGTCTGGGACGTTAAGGACATATAGGACATCTAGGACGTCTGGGACGTCTGGGACGTTAAGGACATATGGGACATCTAGGACGCCTGGAACATTAGGGACATATGAGACAAATGGGACATCTGGGACGCCTGGGACATTAGGGACATATGGGACATCTGGGACGTTTGGAATGTCTGGGACGTTAGGTACATATAGGACATCTAGGACGTCTGGGACGTTAGGGACATATGGGACATCTAGGACGTCTGGGACGTTAGGGACATATGGAACATCTAGGACACCTGGAACATTAGGGACATATGGGACAATGGGACATCTGGAACGTCTGGGACGTTAGGAACATATGGAACATCTAGGACGCCTGGGACATTAGGGACATATGGGACATATGGGACATCTGAGACGTCTGGCACGTTAGGGACATAAGGGACATCTGGGACGTCTGGGACGTTAAGGACATATGGGACATCTAGGACGTCTGGGACGTCTGGGACGTTAAGGACATATGGGACATTTAGGACGCCTGGGACATTAGAGACATATGCGACATATGGGACATCTGGGACGCATGGGACATTAGGGACAATTAGGACATATGGGACATCTGGGCCGTCTGGTACGTCTGGGACGTTAGGAACATATGAGACATCTAAGACATCTGGGACGTCTCGGACGTTAGGGAGGTACGGGACAGCTAGGACGTCTGGGACGTTAGGGACATATGGGACATTTAGGACGTCTGGGACGTTAGGGACATATGGAACATCTAGGGCGCCTGGGACATTAGGGACATATGGGACATATGGGACATTTGGGACGTCTGGGACGTTAGGGACATATGGGACAGCTAGGACGTCTGGGACGTTAGGGACATATGGGACATTTAGGACGTCTGAGACGTTAGGGACATATGGAACATCTAGGGCGCTTGGGACATTAGGGACATATGGGACATCTGGGACGCCTGGAACATTAAGGACATATGGGAAATATGGGACATCTGGGACGTCTGGGACGTCTGGGACGTTAGGGACATATAGGACATCTAGGACGTCTGGGACGTTAGGGACATATGTGGGACATCTAGGACATCTGGGACGTCTGGGACGTTAGGGACATATGGGACAGCTAGGACGTCTGGGACGTTAGGGACATATGGGACATTTAGGACGTCTGGGACGTTAGGGACATATGGAACATCTAGGGCGCCTGGGACATTAGGGACGTATGTGGGACACCTAGGACATCTGGGACGTCTGGGACGTTAGGGACATATGGGCCAGCTAGGACGTCTGGGACGTTAGGGACATATGGGACATTTAGGACGTCTGGGACGTTAGAGACATATGGAACATCTAGGGCGCCTGGGACATTAGGGACATATGGGACATATGGGACATCTGGGACGCCTGGAACATTAAGGACATATGGGACATATGGGACATCTGGGACGTCTGGGACGTTAGGGACATATAGGACATCTAGGACGTCTGGGACGTCTGGGACGTTAGGGACATATAGGACATCTAGGACGTCTGGGACGTTAGGGACATATGTGGGACATCTAGGACATCTGGGACGTCTGGGACGTTAGGGACATATGGGACAGCTAGGACGTCTGGGACGTTAGGGACATATGGGACATTTAGGACGTCTGGGACGTTAGGGACATATGGAACATCTAGGGCGCCTGGAACATTAGGGACATATGGGACATATGGGACATCTGGGACGCCTGGAACATTAAGGACATATGGGACATATGGGACATCTGGGACGTCTGGGACGTCTGGGACGTTACGGACATATAGGACATCTAGGACGTCTGGGACGTTAGGGACATATGTGGGACAACTAGGACGTCTGGGACGTTAGGGACATACGGGACAGCTGGGACGTCTGGGACGATAGGAATATATGGGACATTTAGGACGTCTGGGGCGTTAGGGACATATGGAACATCTAGGAAAACTGGGACATTAGGGATATATGGGACATATGGGACATCTGGGACGTCTGGGACGTTAGGGACATATGGGACATCTGGGACGTCTGGGACGTTAAGGACATATGAGACATCTAGGTCGTCTGAGACGTCTGGGACGTTAAGAACATATGGGACATATGGGACATCTGGGACGCCTGGGACACTAGGGACATATGGGACATCTGGGACGTTTGGGACGTCTGGGACGTTAGGGACATATAGGACATCTAGGACGTCTGGGACGTTAGGGACATATAGGATATCTAGGACGTCTGGGACTTCTGGGACGTTAGGAACATACGGGACAGTTGGGACGTCTGGGACGTTAGGAACATATGGGACATTTAGGACGTCTGGGACGTTAGGGACATATGGAACCTCTAGGACGATTGGAACATTAGGGACATATGGGACATCTGGAACGTCTGGGACGTTAGGGACATATAAAACATCTAGGACGCCTGGGACGTTACGGACATATGGGACATATGGTACAGCTGGGACGTCTCGGACGTTAAGGACATATGGGACATCTAGGACGTCTGGGACGTTAAGGACATATGGGACATTTAGGACGCCTGGGACATTAGGGACATATGGGACATATTGGACATCTGGGACGCCTGGGACATTAGGGACATATGGGACATCTGGGACGTCTGGGACGTCTGGGACGTTAGGAACATATAGTTCATCTAGCACGCCTGGAACGTTAGGAACATATGGAACATCTAGGACGTCTAAGACGTTGGGGAAATACGGGACAGCTTGGACGTCTGGGACGATAGGGACATATGGGACATCTGGGACGTCTGGGACGTTAGGGACATATGGGACATCTGGGACGTCTGGGACGTTAAGGACATATAGGACATCTAGGACGTCTGGGACGTCTGGGACGTTAAGGACATATGGGACATCTAGGACGCCTGGAACATTAGGGACATATGAGACAAATGGGACATCTGGGACGCCTGGGACATTAGGGACATATGGGACATCTGGGACGTTTGGAATGTCTGGGACGTTAGGTACATATAGGACATCTAGGACGTCTGGGACGTTAGGGACATATGGGACATCTAGGACGTCTGGGACGTTAGGGACATATGGAACATCTAGGACACCTGGAACATTAGGGACATATGGGACAATGGAACATCTGGAACGTCTGGGACGTTAGGAACATATGGAACATCTAGGACGCCTGGGACATTAGGGACATATGGGACATATGTGACATCTGAGACGTCTGGCACATTAGGGACATAAGGGACATCTGGGACGTCTGGGACGTTAAGGACATATGGGACATCTAGGACGTCTGGGACGTCTGGGACGTTAAGGACATATGGGACATTTAAGACGCCTGGGACATTAGAGACATATGGGACATATGGGACATCTGGGACGCATGGGACATTAGGGACAATTAGGACATGTGGGACATCTGGGCCGTCTGGTACGTCTGGGACGTTAGAGACATATGGGACATTTAGGACGACTGGGACATTAGAGACATATGGGACATATGGGACATCTGGGACGCATGGGACATTAGGGACAATTGGGACATATGGGACATCTGGGCCGTCTGGTACGTCTGGGACCTTAGGGACATATAGGACATCTAGCACGTCTGGGACGTAAGGGACATATGGGACATCTAGGACGTCTGGGACGTCTGGGACGTTAGGGACATACGGGACATATGGGACATCTGGGACGCCTGGGACACTAGGGACATATGGGACATCTGGGACGTTTGGGACGTCTGGGACGTTAGGGACATATAGGACATCTAGGACGTCTGGGACGTTAGGGACATATAGGATATCTAGGACGTCTGGGACTTCTGGGACGTTAGGAACATACGGGACATCTGGGACGTCTGGGACGTTAAGGACATATGAGACATCTAGGTCGTCTGAGACGTCTGGGACGTTAAGGAGATATGGGACATATGGGACATCTGGGACGCCTGGGACACTAGGGACATATGGGACATCTGGGACGTTTAGGACGTCTGGGACGTTAGGGACATATAGGACATCTAGGACGTCTGGGACGTTAGGGACATATGGGACATCTAGGACGTCTGATACGTTAGGGACATATGGGACATCTAGGACGTTTGGGACGTCTGGGACGTTAGGGACATGTGGGACATCTAGGACGTCTGGGACGTTAAGGACTAGTGGGACATCTAGTACGTCTGGGACGTTAGGGACCTGTGGGACATATGGGACATCTGGGACATCTGGGAAGTTACGGACAAATGGGACATCTGGGACGTCTGGGACGTTAGGGACGTATGGGACATCTAGGACATCTGGGACGTTAGGGACATATGGGACATCTAAAACGTTTGGGTCGTTAGGAACATATAGGGTATTCAGGACGTCTGGGACGTTAAGGGCATATGGGACATCATGGACGTCTGCGACGTTAGGGACATATGGGACATCTAGGATGTCTGGGACGTTAGGCACATATATATAATTTCAGCATGTTAGGCCTGCAGGCCTATAGCTTGAATTCTCTTCTTCCATTGTTTTCTATCGTAGACCAGCGTCTCCCAGTTTGTTATCCCCTCTTCTTGTAGAAATTTTTCTATATTTCCCCACCATGTTTTGTTTGGGCGTCCTCTTCTGTTTCTTCCTCCCAGATTTTTCTTAAATATTTGTTTTGCTAAATGTGTTTCATTGCTTCTCATTATATGTCCCATCCAACGTAATTGGTTTTGTTGGATGAAGGTGTTTATTGTCGGTTCTCTATACAGTTCTTCTAACTCCATGTTTGTTCTACGCCTCCATCCTTCATTATCTTGTATTCCACCATATATTTGCCTTAGAATATTCCTTTCCCAAATTTTTATTCTTTCATTATTTTCTTTTGTTTAGGCACATATGGGACATCTAAAACGTCTGGTACGTCTGGGACGTTATTGACATACGGGACAGCTGACACGTCTGGGACGGTAGGGACATATGGGACAGTTATTACGTCTGGGACGTTAGGGTCATATGGGACATCTAGGTCGTCTCGGACGGCTGGGCCGTTGGGGACATATGGGACATCTAGGACGTCTGATACGTTAGGGACATATGGGACATCTAGGACGTTTGGGACGTCTGGGACGTTAAGGACATGTGGGACATCTAGGACGTCTGGGACGTTAGGGACTAGTGGGACATCTAGTACGTCTGGGACGTTAGGGACATGTGGGACATATGGGACATCTGGGACGTTTGGGACGTTAGGGACGTATGGGACATCTAGGACGTCTGGGACGTTAGGGATATATGAAACATCTAGGACGTCTGGGACGTCTGGGACGTTAGGGACATATGGGACATCTAGGACACCTGGGACGTTAGGGACATATGGGACATGTGGGACGTTTAGGTCGTTAGGGACATATAGGGTATCTAGGACGTCTGGAACGTTATGGGCATATGGGACATCATGGACGTCTGGGACGTTATTGACATACGGGACAGCTAGGACGTCTGGGACGGTAGGGACGTATGGGACATTTATTACGTCTGGGACGTGAGGGCCATATGGGACGTCTAGGTCGTCTGGGACGTCTGGGACGCTAGGGACATATGGGACATCTAAGACGCCTGGGACGTTAGGGACATATGGGACATCTACAACGCCTGGGACGTTAGAGACATATGGGGCATCTAGGACGTCTGGGACGTCTGGGACGTTAAGTACATATGAAACATCTAGGACGTCTGGGACGTTAGGGACATATGGGACATCTGGGACGTCTGGCTCGTTAGAGATATATGGGACATCTAGGACGTCTGGGACCTTAGGGACAAATGGAAGATATGGGACATTTGGGACGCTAGGGACATATAGGACATTTGGGACGTCTGGCACGTTAGGGACAAATGGAACATATGGGACATCTGGGACGTCTGGGTCGTTAGGGACATATGGAACATCTAGGACACCTGGGACATTGGGGACATTTGGGACATATGGGACATCTGGGATGTCTGGGACGTTAGGGACATATGGGACTTCTGAAACGTCTGGGACGTTAAGGACATATAGAGCATCTAGGACGTCTGGGACGTTTGGGACGTTAAGGACATATGGGACATTTAGGACGCCTGGGACACTAGGGACATATGGGGCATATGGGACATCTGGGACGCCTGGGACATTAAGGACATATGGGACATATGGGACATCTGGAACGTCTGGGACGTTAGGGACATATAGGACATCTGGGACGTCTGGGACGTTAAGGACATATGGGACATCTAGGACGTCTGGGACGTTAAGGACATATGGGACATTTAGGACGCCTGGGACATTAGAGGCATATGGGACATATGGGACATCTGGGACGTCTGGGACGTTAAGGACATATGGGACATCTGGGACGTCTGGGACGTTAAGGACATATGGGATATCTAGGACGTCTGGGACGTCTGGGACGTTAAGGACATATGGGACATTTAGGACGCCTGGGACATTTAGGACATATGGGACATATGGGACATCTGGGACGCCTGGGACATTAGGGACATATGGAACATATGGGACATCTGGGACGTCTGGGACGTTAGGGACATAAGGGACATCTGGGACATTTGGGACGTTGAGGACATATGGGACATCTAGGTCGTCTGGGACGTTAGGGAGATATGAAACATCTAAGACGCCTGGGACATTAGGGACATATGGGACATATGGGACATCTGGGACGTATGGGACGATAGGGACATATGGGACATCTGGGACGTCTGAAACGTTAAATACATATGGGACATCTAGGACGTCTGGGACGTTAATAATATATGGGACATTTAGGACGCCTGGGACATTAGGGACATATGAGACATATGGAATATCTGGGACGCCTGGGACATTAGGGACATATGAGACATATGGGACAATTGGGACGTCTGGGACGTCTGGGACGTTAGGGACATATAGGACCTCTAAGACGTCTGGGACGTTAGGGACATATGGACTTCTAAGACATTAGGGACGTCTGGGACGTTAGGGACATACGGTACTGCTGGGACGTCTGAAACGTTAGGGACATATGAGACATTTATGACGTCTGGGACGTTAGGGACATATGGAACATCTAGGACACCTGAGACATTAGGGACATATAGGACATATGGGACATCTGGGACGTCTGGGACGTTACGGACATATGGGACATCTGGGACGTCTGTGACGTTAGGGACAAATAGGAAATCTAGGACGTCTGGGACGTTAGGGACATATGGGACATCTAGGACATATGGGACATCTTTATGTTATATTTATCTGGTTTGCCCTTCTGGTATTAATTCTTATGCACAGACTGTATCGCAATGTTAGAACCGTAGTGGGTATTATATATACACAAGTGAAATTTGTCTTTTATTTGCTACTGCGTCGAATCTCTGCTTTCTTGTATAAGCAATTTAGGTTTGCCGTTACACGTTTCAACGGGGAGTATTAATACGAAGCTACAACGTCGTGGCGCCCTAGGATCCTGGTAACTCAGGTAATTTGTTCTTTTGAACCCACTCCCATCTGCGACTGAGTGGTCGCGAGCGTAAACTCCCAAAGCTGGTGGCAGAGATTTATAAGCAGGTAAGAGCGCAGAGAGATATTGTGCTATAATACATTATTGGTCTTAAATTGTTGTATCGTAAAAGTAGTGGGGGTAATAGACATATGGGACATCTAGGACGTCTGGGACGTCTGGGACGTTAGGGACATACGGCACAGCTGGGACGTCTGGGACGTTAGTTACATATGGGACATCTGGGACGTCTGGGACGTTAAGGACATATGAGACATTTAAGAGGCCTGGGACATTAGGGACATATGGGGCATATAGGACATCTGGGACGCCTAAGACATTAAGGACATATGGGACATATGGGACATCTGGGAAGTCTGGGACGTTAGGGACATATGGGACATCTCGGACGTCAGGGACGTTAAGGACATATGGGACATCTAAGACGTCTGGGACGTCTGGGACGTTAAGGACATATGGGACATTTAGGACGAGTGGGACATTTGGGACATATGGGACATATGGGACATCTGGGACGCCTGGGCCATTAGGGACATATGGGACATATGGGACATCCGGGACGTCTGGGACGTTAGGGACACATGAGACATCTGGGACGTTTGGCACGTTAAGGACATATGGCACATCTGGGACGTCTCGGAAGTTAAGGACATATGGGACATCTAGGACGTCTGGGACGTCTGGGACGTTAAGGACATAGGGGACGTTTAGGACGCCTGGAACATTAGGGACATATGGGACATATTGGACATCTGGGACGCCTGGGACATTAGGAACAGATGGGACATCTGGGACGTCTGGGACGTTAGGGACATATAGGACATCTAGCACGTCTGGGACGTTAGGGACATATGGAACATCTAGGACGTCTGGAACGTCTAGGACGGTAAGGACATACGGGACGTTTAGGACGCCTGGGACATTAGGGACATATGGGACATATTGGACATCTGGGACGCCAGGGACATTAGGAACATATGGGACATCTGGGACGTCTGGGACGTCTGGGACGTTAGGGACATGTAGGACATCTAGCACGTCTGAGACATTAGGGACATATGGAACATCTAGGACGTCTGGGACGTCTGGGACGTTGGGGAAATACGGGACAGCTGGGACGTCTGGGACGATAGAGACATATGGGACATCTGGGACGTCTGGGACGTCTGGGACGTTAGGGACATATGGGACATATGGGACATCTTGGACGTCTGGGACGTTAGGGACATATGGGACATCTGGGACGTCTGGGACGTTAAGGACATATAGGACATCTAGGACGTCTGGGACGTTAAGGACATATGGGACATCTAGGACGTCTGGGACGTCTGGGACGTTAGGGACATACGAAACAGCTGGGACGTCTGGGACGTTAGGGACATATGGGACATCTGGGACGTCTGAGACGTTAAGGACATATGGGACATCTAGGACGTCTGGGACGTTTGGGACGTTAGGACATATGAGGCATTTAGGAGGCCTGGGACATTAGGGACATATGGGGCATATGGAACATCTGGGACGCCTGGGATGTTAGGGACATATGGGACATTTCGGACGTCTGGGACGTTAAGGACATATGGGACATCTAGGACCTCTGAGACGCCTAGGACGTTATGGACATATGGGACATTTAGGACGCCTGGGACATTTGGGACATATGGGACATATGGGACATCTGGGACGCCTGGGACATTAGGGACATATGGAACATATGGGACATCCGGGACGTCTGGGACGTTAGGGACACATGGGACATCTGGGACGTTTGGCACGTTAAAGACATATGGGATATCTAGGACGTCTTGGACGTTAGGGACTATAGAACATCTAGGACGCCTGGGACATTAGGGACATATGTTACATATGGGACATCTGGGACGTCTGGGACGTTAGGGACATATGGAACATCTGGGACGTCTGGGACGTTAAGGACATATGGGACATCTAGGACGTCTGGGACGTCTGGGACGATAAGGACATATGGAACATTTAGGACGCCTGGGACATTAGGGACATATGGGACATATGGGACATCTGGGACGTCTGGGACATTAGGGACATATGGGACATATGGGACATTTGGGACGTCTGGGACGTCTGGGACGTTAGGGACATATGGGACATCTAGGACGTCTGAGACGTCTGCGACGTTAAGGACATATGGGACATTTAGGACCCCTGGGACATTAGGGACATATGGGACATATGGGACATCTGGGACGTCTGGCACGTCAAGACATATGGGACATCTAGGACGTCTGAGACGTCTGGGACGTTGAGGACATATGGGACATTTAGGACGCCTGGAACATTAAAGTCATATGGGACATCTAGGACGTCTGGGCCGTTAGGGACATATGGGACATCTGGGACGTCTGGGAGGTTAGGGACATACGGGACATCTGGGACGTCTGGGACGTTAGGGACATATGGGACATTTAGAACGTCTGGGACGTTAGGGACATATGGAACATCTAGGACGCCTGGGACATTAGGAACATATGGGACGTATGGGACATCTGGGACGTCTGGGACGTTAAGGACATATGGGACATCTAGGACGTCTGCTACGTCTGGGAAATTAAGAACATATGGGACATTTAGGACGCCTGGGACATTAAGGCCATATGGGACATATGAGACATCTGAGACGTCTGGGACGTCTGGGACGTTAGGGACATATAGGACATCTAGGACGTCTGGGACGTTAGGGACATATGGGACATCTAGGACATCTGCTACGTCTGGGAAATTAAGAACATATGGGACATTTAGGACGCCTGGGACATTAAGGACATATGGGACATATGAGACATCTGGGACGTCTGGGACGTTAGGGACATACGGGATAGCTGGGACGTCTGGGACGATAGGGACATATTGGACATTTAGGACGTCTGGGACGTTAGGGACATCTAGGACGTCTAAGACGTCTGGGACGTTAGGGACATACGGGACTGCTGGGACGTCTGGGACGATAGGGACATATGAGACATTTAGGACATCTGGAACGTTAGGGACATATGGGACATCTAGGACGCCTGGAACATTAGTGACATATGAGACAAATGGGACATATAAGACGCCTGGGACATTAGGGAGATATGGGACATATGAGACATTTGGGACGTTTGGGACGTGTGGGACGTTAGGTACATATATGACGTCTGGGACATATGGGACATCTGGGACGTCTGGGACGTCAGGGACGTTAAGGACATATGGGACATTTAGGACGTCTGGGACGTTAGGAACATATGGAACATCTAGGACGCCTGGAACATTAGGGACATATGGGACATCTGGAACGTCTGGGACGTTAGGGACATATGGAACATCTAGGACACCTGGGACATTAGGGACATATGGGACATATGGGACATCTGAGACGTCTGGCTCGTTAGGGACATATGGGACATCTGGGACATCTGGGACGTTAAGGACATATGGGACATCTAGGACTTCTGGGACGTCTGGGACGTTAAGGACATATGAGACATTTAGGACGCGTGGGACATTAGGGACATATGGGGCATATGGGCCGTCTGGTACGTCTGGGACGTTAGGGACATATAGGATATCTAGGACGTCTGGGACGTAAGGGACATATGGGACTTCTAGGACGTCTGGGACGTCTGGGACGTTAGGGACATACGGGACAGCTGGGACGTTTGGGACGTTAGGGACATATGGGGCATCTGGGACGTCTAAAACGTTAAAGACATATGGGACATTTAGGACGTCTGGGACGTTTGGGACGTTAAGGACATATGGGACATTTGGGAGGCCTGGGACATTAGGGACATATGGGACATATGAGACATCTGGGACGTCTGGGACGTTAGGGACATATGGGACATCTGCTACGTCTGGGACTTTAAGGACGTATGGGACATCTAGGACGTCTGGGACGTCTGGGACTTTAAGGACATATGGGACATTTAGGACGCCTGGGACGTTTGGGACATATGGGACATATGGGTCATCTGGGACGCCTGGGACATTAGGGACATATGGGACATCTGGGACGTTTGGCACGTTAAGGACATATGGGACATCTAGGACGTCTTGGACGTTAGGGACATATAGAACATCTAGGACGCCTGGAACATTAGGGACATATGGGACATATGGGACATCTGGGACATCTGGGACGTTAGGGACATATGGAAAATCTGGGACGTCTGGGACGTTAAGGACATATGGGACATTTAGGACGCCTGGGACATTAGGGACATATGGGACATATGGGACATCTAAAACGCCTGGGAGATTAGGGACATATGGGACATATGGAACATTTGGGATGTCTGTGACGTCTGGGACGTTAGGGACATATAGGACCTCTAAGATGTCTGGGACGTTAGGGACATATGGGACATCTAGGACGTCTGGGACGTCTGGGACGTTAGGGTCATACGGGACAGCTGGGACGTCTGGGACGTTAGGGAAAAATGAGACATTTATGGCGTCTGGGACGTTAGGAACATATGAACATCTAGAACGCCTGGGACGTTAGGGACATATAAGACATATGGGACATCTGGGACGTCTGGGACGTTACAGACATATGGCACATCTGGGACGTCTAAGACGATAAGGACATATGGGACATCTAATACGTTTGGGACGTTTGGGACGTTAAGGACATATGTGACATTTAGGACGCCTTGGACATTAGGGACATATGGGATATAGGGACATCTGGAACGTCTGGGACATTAGGGACATATGAGACATATGGGACATCTGGGACGTCTGAGACGTTAGGGACATATGGGACATCTGGGACGTCTGGGACGTTAAGGACATATGGGACATTTAGGACGCCTGGGACGTCTGGGACGTTAAGGACATATGGGAAATTTAAGACCCCGGGGACATTAGGGACATATGGGACATATGGGACATCTGGGACGTCTGGGACGTTAAGGACATATGGGACATCTAGGACGTCTGGGACGTCTGGGACGCTAAGGACATATGGGACATTTAAGACGCCTGGGACATTAAAGACATATGGGGCATATGGGACATCTGGGACGTCTGGGACGTTAAGGACATATGGGACATCTAGGGGACGTCTGGGACATTAGGGACATATGCGACATATGGGACATCTGGGACGTCTGGGACGTCTGGGACGTTAGGGACATATGGGACATCTGGGACGTCTGGGACGTTAAAATATATGAGACATCTAGGACCTCTGGGACGTTTGGGACGTTAAGGACATATGGGACAATTAGGACGCCTGGGACATTAGGGACATATGGGACATATGAGACATCTGGGACGTTTGGGACGTCTGGGACGTTAAGGACATATAGGACATCTAGGACGTCTGGGACGTTAGGGACATATGGGACATCTATGACGTCTGGGACTTCTGGGACGTTAGGAACATACGGGGCAGCTGGGACGTCCGAAACGTTAGGGACATATGGGACATTTAGGACGTCTGGGACGTTAGGAACATATGGAACATCTAGGACGCCTGGGACTTTAGGGTCATATGGGACATATGGGACATCTGGGACGTCTCGGACGTTAAGGACATATGGGACATCTAGGACGTCTGGGACGTCTGGGACTTTAAGGACATATGGGACGTTTAGGAAGCCTGGGACATTAGGGACATATGGGACGTATTGGACATCTGGGACGCCTGGGACATTAGGAACATATAGGACATCTGGGACGTCTGGGACATCTGAGACGTTAGGGACATATGGGACATATTGGACATCTGGGACGCCTGGGACATTAGGAACATATGGGACATCTGGGACGTCTGGGACGTCTGGGACGTTAGGGACATATAGGACATCTAGCACGTCTGGGACGTTAGGGACATATGGAACATCTAGGACGTCTGGGACGTCTGGGGCGTTGGGGAAATACGGGACAGCTGGGAGGTCAGGGACGATAGGGACATATGGGACATCTGGGACGTCTGGGACGTCTGGGACGTTAGGGACATATGTGACATATGGGACATCTGGGACGTCTGGGACGTTAGGGACATATGGGACATCTGGGACGTCTGGGACGTTAAGGACATATGGGACATGTAGGACGTCTGGGACGTCTGGGACGTTAGGGACACACGGGACAGCTGGGACGTCTGCGACGTTAGGGACATATGGGACATCTGGGACGTCTGGGACGTTAAGGACATATGGGACATGTAAGACGTCTGGGACGTTTGGGACGTTAAGGACATATGAGACATTTAGGCGGCCTGGGACATTAGGGACATATGGGGCATATGGGACATCTGGGACGCCTGGGACATTAAGGACATATGGGACATATGGGACATCTGGGAAGTCTGGGACGTTAGGGACATATGGGACATCTCGGACGTCTGGGACGTTAAGGACATATGGGACATCTAAGACGTCTGGGACGTCTGGGACGTTAAGGACATATGGGACATTTAGGACGCCTGGGACATTTGGGACATATGGGACATATGGGACATCTGGGACGCCTGGGACATTAGGGACATATAGGACATATGGGACATCCGGGACGTCTGGGACGTTAGGGACACATGAGACATCTGGGACGTTTGGCACGTTAAGGACATATGGCACATCTGGGACGTCTCGGACGTTAAGGACATATGGGACATCTAGGACGTCTGGGACGTCTGGGACGTTAAGGACATATGGGACGTTTAGGACGCCTGGAACATTAGGGACATATGGGACATATTGGACATCTGGGACGCCTGGGACATTAGGAACAGATGGGACATCTGGGACGTCTGGGACGTTAGGGACATATAGGACATCTAGCACGTCTGGGACGTTAGGGACATATGGAACATCTAGGACGTCTGGGACGTCTGGGACGTTGGGGAAATACGGGACAGCTGGGACGTCTGGGACGATAGGTACATATGGGACATCTGGGACGTCTGGGACGTCTGGGACGTTAGGGATATATGGGACATATGGGACATCTGGGACGTCTGGGACGTTAGGGACATATGGGACATCTGGGACGTCTGGGACGTTAAGGACATATAGGACATCTAGGACGTCTGGGACGTTAAGGACATATGGGACATCTAGGACGTCTGGGACGTCTGGGACGTTAGGGACATACGGGACAGCTGGGACGTCTTGGACGTTAGGGACATATGGGACATCTGGGACGTCTGGGACGTTAAGGACATATGGGACATCTAGGACGTCTGGGACGTTTGGGACGTTAGGACATATGAGGCATTTAGGAGGCCTGGGACATTAGGGACATATGGGGCATATGGAACATCTGGGACGATTGGGACATTAAGGACATATGGGACATATGGGACATCTGGGACGTCTGGGATGTTAGGGACATATGGGACATCTCGGACGTCTGGGACGTTAAGGACATATGGGACATCTAGGACGTCTGGGACGCCTGGGACGTTAAGGACATATGGGACATTTAGGAAGCCTGGGACATTTGGGACATATGGGACATATGGGACATCTGGGACGCCTGGGACATTAGGGACATATGGGACATATAGGACATCCGGGACGTCTGGGACGTTAGGGACACATGGGACATCTGGGACGTTTGGCACGTTAAGGACATATGGGACATCTAGGACGTCTTGGACGTTAGGGACATATGGAACATCTAGGACGCCTGGGACATTAGGGACATATGGGACATATGGGACATCTGGGACGTCTGGGACGTTAGGGACATATGGAACATCTGGGACGTCTGGGACGTTAAGGACATATGGAACATCTAGGACGTCTGGGACGTCTGGGACGTTAAGGACATATGGAACATTTAGGACGCCTGGGACATTAGGGACATATGGGACATAAGGGACATCTGGGACGCCTGGGACATTAGGGACATATGGGACATATGGGACATTTGGGACGGCTGGGACGTCTGGGACGTTAGGGACATATGGGACATCTAGGACGTCTGAGACGTCTGGGACGTTAAGGACATATGGGACATTTAGGACCCGTGGGACATTATTGACATATGGGACATATGGGACATCTGGGACGTCTAGCACGTTAAGACATATGGGACATCTAGGACGTCTGAGACGTCTGGGACGTTAAGGACATATGGGACATTTAGGACGCCTGGAACATTAAAGATTTATGGGACATCTAGGACGTCTGGGCCGTTAGGGACATATAGGACATTTAGGACGTCTATGACGTTAGGGACATATGGGACATCTAGGACGCCTGGAACATTAGGGACATATGGGACATATGGGACATCTGGGACGTCTGGGAGGTTAGGGACATACGGGACATCTGGGACGTCTGGGACGTTAGGGACATATGGGACATTTAGAACGTCTGGGACGTTAAGGACATATGGAACATCTAGGACGCCTGGGACATTAGGGACATATGGGACATATGGGACATCTGACACGTCTGGGACGTTAAGGACATATGGGACATCTAGGACGTCGGCTACGTCTGGGAAGTTAAGAACATATGGGACATTTAGGACGCCTGGGACATTAAGGCCATATGGGACATATGAGACATCTGAGACGTCTGGGACGTCTGGGACGTTAGGGACATATAGGACATCTAGGACGTCTGGGACGTTAGGGACATATGGGACATCTAGGACGTCTGCTACGTCTGGGAAATTAAGAACATATTGGACATTTAGGACGCTTGGGACATTAAGGACATATGGGACATATGAGACATCTGGGACGTCTGGGACGTTAGGGACATACGGGATATCTGGGACGTCTGGGACGATAGGGACATATGGGACATTTAGGACGTCTGGAACGTTAGGTACATATGGGACATCTAGGACGTCTGGGACTTCTGGGACGTTAGGAACATACGGGACAGCTGGGACGTCCGGGACGTTAGAAACATATGGGACATTTAGGACGTCTGGGACGTTAGGGACATATGGAACCTCTAGGACGATTGAAACATTAGGGACATATGGGACGTATGGGACATCTGGAACGTCTGAGACGTTAGGGACATATGGAACATCTAGGACGCCTGGGACTTTAGGGTCATATGGGACATATGGGACATCTGGGACGTCTCGGACGTTAAGGACATATGGGACATCTAGGACGTCTAGGACGTCTGGGACGTTAAGGACATATGGGACGTTTAGGACGCCTGGGATATTAGGGACATATGGGACCTATTGGACATCTGGGACGCCTGGGACATTAGGAACATATGGGACGTCTGGGACGTTTGGGACGTTAAGGACATATGAGACATTTAGGAGGCCTGGGACATTAGGGACATATGGGGCATATGGGACATCTGGGACGCCTGGGACATTAAGGACATATGGGACATATGGGACATCTGGGACGTCTGGGACGTTAGGGACATATGGGACATCTCGGACGTCTGGGACGTTAAGGACATATGGGACATCTAAGACGTCTGGGACGTCTGGGACGTTAAGGACATATGGGACATTTAGGACGCCTGGGACTTTTGGGACATATGGGACATATGGGACATCTGGGACGCCTGGGACATTAGGGACATATGGGACATATGGAACATCCGGGACGTCTGGGACGTTAGGGACACATGGGACATCTGGGACGTTTGGCACGTTAAGGACATATGGCACTTCTGGGACGTCTCTGACGTTAAGGACATATGGGACATCTAGGACGTCTGGGACGTCTGGTACGTTAAGGACATATGGGACGTTTAGGACGCCTGGAACATTAGGGACATATGGGGCATATTGGACATCTGGGACGCCTGGGACATTAGGAACATATGGGACATCTTGGACGTTTGGCACGTTAAGGACATATAGGACATCTAGCACGTCTGGGACGTCTTGGACGTTGGGGAAATACGGGACAGCTGGGACGTCTGGGACGATAGGGACATAATGGACATCTGGGACGTCTGGGACGTCTGGGATGTTAGGGACATATGTGACATATGGGACATCAGGGACGTCTGGGACGTTAGGGACATATGGAACATCTGGGACGTCTGGGACGTTAAGGACATATGGGACATCTAGGACGTCTGGGACGTCTGGTACGTTAGGGACATACGGGACAGCTGGGAAGTCTGGGACGTTAAGGACATATGGGACATCTAGGACGTCTGGGACGTTTGGGACGTTAGGACATATGAGACATTTAGGAGGCCTGGGACATTAGGGACATATTGGGCATATGGAACATCTGGGACGCCTGGGACATTAAGGACATATGGGACATATGGGACATCTGGGACGTCTGGGACGCCTGGGACGTTAAGGACATATGGGACATCTAGGACGTCTGGGACGCCTGGGACGTTAAGGACATATAGGACATTTAGGACGCCTGGGACATTTGGGACAAATGGGACATATGGGACATCTAGGACGCCTGGGACATTAGGGACATATGGGACATATGGGACATCCGGGACGTCTGGGACGTTAGGGACACATGGGACATCTGGGACGTTTGGCACGTTAAGGACATATGGGACATCTAGGACGTCTTGGACGTTAGGGACATATGGAACATCTAGGACGCCTGGGACATTAAGGACATATGGGACATATGGGACATCTGGGACGTCTGGGACGTTAGGGACATATGGAACATCTGGGACGTCTGGGACGTCTGGGACGTTAGGGACATATGGGACATCTGGGACGTCTGGGACATTAAGGACATATAGGACATCTAGGACGTCTTGGACGTTAGGGACAAATGGAACATCTAGGACGCCTGGGACATTAGGGACATATGGGACATATGGGACATCTGGGACGTCTGGGACGTTAGGGACATATGGAACATCTGTGACGTCTGGGACGTCTGGGACGTTAGGGACATATGGGACATCCGGGACTTCTGGGACGTTAGGGACACATGGGGCATCTGGGACGTTTGGCACGTTAAGGACATATGTGACATCTAGGACGTCTTGGACGTTAGGGACATATGGAACAACTAGGACGCCTGGGACATTAGGGACATCTGGGACGTCTGGGATGTTAGGGACATATGGGACATCACGGACGTCTGGGACGTTAAGGACATATGGGACATCTAGGACGTCTGGGACGCCTGGGACGTTAAGGACATATGGGACATTTAGGACGCCTGGGACATTTGGGACATATGGAACATATGGGACATCTGGGACGCCTGGGATATTAGGGACATATGGGACATATGGGACATCCGGGACGTCTGGGACGTTAGGGACACATGGGACATTTGGGACGTTTGGCACGTTAAGGACATATGGGACATCTAGGACGTCTTGGACGTTTGGGACATATGGAACATCTAGGACGCCTGGGACATTAGGGACATATGGGACATATGGGACATCTGGGACGTCTGGGACGTTAGGGTCATATGGAACATCTGGGACGTCTGGGACGTTAAGGACATATGGAACATTTAGGACGCCTGGGACATTAGGGACATATGGGACATATGGGACATCTGGGACGCCTGGGACATTAGGGACATATGGGACATATGGGACATTTGGGACGTCTGGGACGTCTGGGACGTTAGGGACATATGGGACATCTAGGACGTCTGAGACGTCTGGGACGTTAAGGACATATGGGACATTTAGGACCCCTGGGACATTAGGGACATATGGGACATATGGGACATCTGGGACGTCTAGCACGTTAAGACATATGGGACATCTAGGACGTCTGAGACGTCTGGGACGTTAAGGACATATGGGACATTTAGGACGCCTGGAACATTAAAGACATATGGGACATATGGGACATTTAGGACGTCTGGGCCGTTAGGGACATATAGGACATTTAGGACGCCTATGACGTTAGCGACATATGGGACATCTAGGACGCCTGGGACATTAGGGACATATGGGACATATGGGACATCTGGGACGTCTGGGAGGTTAGGGACATACGGGACATCTGGGACGTCTGGGACGTTACGGACATATGGGACATTTAGAACGTCTGGGACGTTAGGGACATATGGAACATCTAAGACGCCTGGACATTAGGGACATATGGGACATATGGGACATCTGGGACGTCTGGGACGTTAAAGACATATGGGACATCAAGGACGTCTGCTACGTCTGGGAAGTTAAGAACATATGGGACATTTAGGACGCCTGGGACATTAAGGCCATATGGGACATATGAGACATCTGAGACGTCTGGGACGTCTGGGACGTTAGGGACATATAGGACATCTAGGACGTCTGGGACGTTAGGGACATATGGGACATCTAGGACGTCTGCTACGTCTGGGAAATTAAGAACATATGGGACATTTAGGACGCCTGGGACATTAAGGACATATGGGACATATGAGACATCTCGGACGTCTGGGACGTTAGGGACATACGGGATAGCTGGGACGTCTGGGACGATAGGGACATATGGGACATTTAGGACGTCTGGGACGTTAGGGACATCTAGGACGTCTGGGACGTCTGGGACGTTAGGGACATACGGGACAGCTGGGACGTCTGGGACGATAGGGACATATGGGACATTTAGGACGTCTGGAACGTTAGGGACAAATGGGACATCTAGGACGTCTGGGACTTCTGGGACGTTAGGAACATACGGGACAGCTGGGACGTCCGGGACGATAGGGATATATGGGACATTTAGGACGTCTGGGACGTTAGGGACATATGGAACCTCTAGAACGATTGAAACATTAGGAACATATGGGACATATGGGACATCTGGAACGTCTGAGACGTTAGGGACATATGGAACATCTAGGACGCCTGGGACTTTAGGGTCATATGGGACATATGGGACATCTGGGACGTCTCGGACGTTAAGGACATATGGGACATCTAGGACGTCTAGGACGTCTGGGACGTTAAGGACATATGGGACGTTTAGGACGCCTGGGACATTAGGGACATATGGGACATATTGGACATCTGGGACGCCTGGGACATTAGGAACATATGGGACATCTGGGACGACTGGGACGTCTGGGACGTTAGGGACATATGGGACATATTGGACATCTGGGACGCCTGGGACATTAGGAACATATGGGACATCTGGGACGTCTGGGACGTCTGGGACGTTATAGACATATAGGACCTCTAGCACGTCTGGGACGTTAGGGACATATGGAACATCTAGGACGTCTGGGACGTCTGGGACGTTGGGGAAATACGGGACAGCTGGGACGTCTAAGACGATAGGGACATATGGGACATCTGGGACGTCTGGGACGTCTGGGACGTTAGGGACATATGGGACATATGGGGCATCTGGGACGTCTGGGACGTTAGGGACATATGGGACATCTGGGACGTCTAGGACGTTAAGAACATATAGGACATCTAGGACGTCTGGGACGTCTGGGACGTTAAGGACATATGGGACATCTAGGACGTCTGGGACGTCTGGGACGTTAGGGCATACGGGACAGCTGGGACGTCTGGGACGTTAAGGACATATGGGACATGTAGGACGTCTGGGACGTTTGGGACGTTAAGGACATATGAGACATTTAGGAGGCCTGGGACATTAGGGACATATGGGGCATATGGGACATCTGGGACGCCTGGGACATTAAGGACATATGGGACATATGGGACATCTGGGACGTCTGGGACGTTAGGGACATATGGGACATCTCGGACGTCTGGGACGTTAAGGACATATGGGACATCTAAGACGTCTGGGACGTCTGGGACGTTAAGGACATATGGGACATCTAGGACGTCTGGGACGTCTGGGACGCTAAGGACATATGGGACATTTAAGACGCCTGGGACATTAAAGACATATGGGGCATATGGGACATCTGGGACGTCTGGGACGTTAAGGACATATGGGACATCTAGGGGACGTCTGGGACATTAGGGACATATGGGACATATGGGACATCTGGGACGTCTGGGACGTCTGGGACGTTAGGGACATATGGGACATCTGGGACGTCTGGGACGTTAAAAACATATGAGACATCTAGGACCTCTGGGACGTTTGGGACGTTAAGGACATATGGGACATTTAGGACGCCTGGGACATTAGGGACATATAGGACATATGAGACATCTGGGACGTTTGGGACGTCTGGGACGTTAAGGACATATAGGACATCTAGGACGTCTGGGACATTAGGGACATATGGGACATCTATGACGTCTGGGACTTCTGGGACGTTAGGAACATACGGGGCAGCTGGGACGTCCGAAACGTTAGGGACATATGGGACATTTAGGACGTCTGGGACGTTAGGAACATATGGAACATCTAGGACGCCTGGGACTTTAGGGTCATATGGGACATATGGGACATCTGGGACGTCTCGGACGTTAAGGACATATGGGACATCTAGGACGTCTGGGACGTCTGGGACTTTAAGGACATATGGGACGTTTAGGACGCCTGGGACATTAGGGACATATGGGACGTATTGGACATCTGGGACGCCTGGGACATTAGGAACATATAGGACATCTGGGACGTCTGGGACATCTGAGACGTTAGGGACATATGGGACATATTGGACATCTGGGACGCCTGGGACATTAGGAACATATGGGACATCTGGGACGTCTGGGACGTCTGGGACGTTAGGGACATATAGGACATCTAGCACGTCTGGGACGTTAGCGACATATGGAACATCTAGGACGTCTGGGACGTCTGGGGCGTTGGGGAAATACGGGACAGCTGGGAGGTCAGGGACGATAGGGACATATGGGACATCTGGGACGTCTGGGACGTCTGGGACGTTAGGGACATATGCGACATATGGGACATCTGGGACGTCTGGGACGTTAGGGACACATGGGACATTTGGGACGTTTGGCACGTTAAGGACATATGGGACATCTAGGACGTCTTGGACGTTTGGGACATATGGAACATCTAGGACGCCTGGGACATTAGGGACATATGGGACATATGGGACATCTGGGACGTCTGGGACGTTAGGGTCATATGGAACATCTGGGACGTCTGGGACGTTAAGGACATATGGAACATTTAGGACGCCTGGGACATTAGGGACATATGGGACATATGGGACATCTGGGACGCCTGGGACATTAGGGACATATGGGACATATGGGACATTTGGGACGTCTGGGACGTCTGGGACGTTAGGGACATATGGGACATCTAGGACGTCTGAGACGTCTGGGACGTTAAGGACATATGGGACATTTAGGACCCCTGGGACATTAGGGACATATGGGACATATGGGACATCTGGGACGTCTAGCACGTTAAGACATATGGGACATCTAGGACGTCTGAGACGTCTGGGACGTTAAGGACATATGGGACATTTAGGACGCCTGGAACATTAAAGACATATGGGACATATGGGACATTTAGGACGTCTGGGCCGTTAGGGACATATAGGACATTTAGGACGCCTATGACGTTAGCGACATATGGGACATCTAGGACGCCTGGGACATTAGGGACATATGGGACATATGGGACATCTGGGACGTCTGGGAGGTTAGGGACATACGGGACATCTGGGACGTCTGGGACGTTACGGACATATGGGACATTTAGAACGTCTGGGACGTTAGGGACATATGGAACATCTAAGACGCCTGGACATTAGGGACATATGGGACATATGGGACATCTGGGACGTCTGGGACGTTAAAGACATATGGGACATCAAGGACGTCTGCTACGTCTGGGAAGTTAAGAACATATGGGACATTTAGGACGCCTGGGACATTAAGGCCATATGGGACATATGAGACATCTGAGACGTCTGGGACGTCTGGGACGTTAGGGACATATAGGACATCTAGGACGTCTGGGACGTTAGGGACATATGGGACATCTAGGACGTCTGCTACGTCTGGGAAATTAAGAACATATGGGACATTTAGGACGCCTGGGACATTAAGGACATATGGGACATATGAGACATCTCGGACGTCTGGGACGTTAGGGACATACGGGATAGCTGGGACGTCTGGGACGATAGGGACATATGGGACATTTAGGACGTCTGGGACGTTAGGGACATCTAGGACGTCTGGGACGTCTGGGACGTTAGGGACATACGGGACAGCTGGGACGTCTGGGACGATAGGGACATATGGGACATTTAGGACGTCTGGAACGTTAGGGACAAATGGGACATCTAGGACGTCTGGGACTTCTGGGACGTTAGGAACATACGGGACAGCTGGGACGTCCGGGACGATAGGGATATATGGGACATTTAGGACGTCTGGGACGTTAGGGACATATGGAACCTCTAGAACGATTGAAACATTAGGAACATATGGGACATATGGGACATCTGGAACGTCTGAGACGTTAGGGACATATGGAACATCTAGGACGCCTGGGACTTTAGGGTCATATGGGACATATGGGACATCTGGGACGTCTCGGACGTTAAGGACATATGGGACATCTAGGACGTCTAGGACGTCTGGGACGTTAAGGACATATGGGACGTTTAGGACGCCTGGGACATTAGGGACATATGGGACATATTGGACATCTGGGACGCCTGGGACATTAGGAACATATGGGACATCTGGGACGACTGGGACGTCTGGGACGTTAGGGACATATGGGACATATTGGACATCTGGGACGCCTGGGACATTAGGAACATATGGGACATCTGGGACGTCTGGGACGTCTGGGACGTTATAGACATATAGGACCTCTAGCACGTCTGGGACGTTAGGGACATATGGAACATCTAGGACGTCTGGGACGTCTGGGACGTTGGGGAAATACGGGACAGCTGGGACGTCTAAGACGATAGGGACATATGGGACATCTGGGACGTCTGGGACGTCTGGGACGTTAGGGACATATGGGACATATGGGGCATCTGGGACGTCTGGGACGTTAGGGACATATGGGACATCTGGGACGTCTAGGACGTTAAGAACATATAGGACATCTAGGACGTCTGGGACGTCTGGGACGTTAAGGACATATGGGACATCTAGGACGTCTGGGACGTCTGGGACGTTAGGGCATACGGGACAGCTGGGACGTCTGGGACGTTAAGGACATATGGGACATGTAGGACGTCTGGGACGTTTGGGACGTTAAGGACATATGAGACATTTAGGAGGCCTGGGACATTAGGGACATATGGGGCATATGGGACATCTGGGACGCCTGGGACATTAAGGACATATGGGACATATGGGACATCTGGGACGTCTGGGACGTTAGGGACATATGGGACATCTCGGACGTCTGGGACGTTAAGGACATATGGGACATCTAAGACGTCTGGGACGTCTGGGACGTTAAGGACATATGGGACATCTAGGACGTCTGGGACGTCTGGGACGCTAAGGACATATGGGACATTTAAGACGCCTGGGACATTAAAGACATATGGGGCATATGGGACATCTGGGACGTCTGGGACGTTAAGGACATATGGGACATCTAGGGGACGTCTGGGACATTAGGGACATATGGGACATATGGGACATCTGGGACGTCTGGGACGTCTGGGACGTTAGGGACATATGGGACATCTGGGACGTCTGGGACGTTAAAAACATATGAGACATCTAGGACCTCTGGGACGTTTGGGACGTTAAGGACATATGGGACATTTAGGACGCCTGGGACATTAGGGACATATAGGACATATGAGACATCTGGGACGTTTGGGACGTCTGGGACGTTAAGGACATATAGGACATCTAGGACGTCTGGGACATTAGGGACATATGGGACATCTATGACGTCTGGGACTTCTGGGACGTTAGGAACATACGGGGCAGCTGGGACGTCCGAAACGTTAGGGGACATATGGGACATTTAGGACGTCTGGGACGTTAGGAACATATGGAACATCTAGGACGCCTGGGACTTTAGGGTCATATGGGACATATGGGACATCTGGGACGTCTCGGACGTTAAGGACATATGGGACATCTAGGACGTCTGGGACGTCTGGGACTTTAAGGACATATGGGACGTTTAGGACGCCTGGGACATTAGGGACATATGGGACGTATTGGACATCTGGGACGCCTGGGACATTAGGAACATATAGGACATCTGGGACGTCTGGGACATCTGAGACGTTAGGGACATATGGGACATATTGGACATCTGGGACGCCTGGGACATTAGGAACATATGGGACATCTGGGACGTCTGGGACGTCTGGGACGTTAGGGACATATAGGACATCTAGCACGTCTGGGACGTTAGCGACATATGGAACATCTAGGACGTCTGGGACGTCTGGGGCGTTGGGGAAATACGGGACAGCTGGGAGGTCAGGGACGATAGGGACATATGGGACATCTGGGACGTCTGGGACGTCTGGGACGTTAGGGACATATGTGACATATGGGACATCTGGGACGTCTGGGACGTTAGGGACATATGGGACATCTGGGACGTCTGGGACGTTAAGGACATATGGGACATGTAGGACGTCTGG
>CALNHX010008886.1:0-55635 GCA_940337035.1 Agriotes lineatus
ACTCGAATAGTACAAAGTAAGAAGATAATGGGATGCTTGAAATCAATTTGATGGGACAATGCTATCTCTAAGAAAAACAAAAAAGAATAGGTGAAGTAATGGTAGAGTCGGTGCTATGTTATGGCAGTGAGGTATGGACTGTAACAGCGGAAATGAAACGAAGACTAGACACAGTTCAAATGGACGAAAAAGCGGAAAAGTATCGAGACGAGATAGAGTGACGAACGAGGAAATAAGACGCAGAATGGAGGCACCAGAATGAGTTGTAGACAGAACTGAACGGAAAGCGTTAAACTGGTTTGGCCACCTGATGAGAATGGAGGAGACGACGTGGCCTATGAAGATCTTTAAATGGTCACCGCCGGGTAAGAAAAAAAGAGGTAGACCACACAAACCGTGGAATGAGGGTATTCGGAGAGCCATGGAGGAGAGGAACCTGGAAGCAGATCAAGCACAGGACAGGGAGGTTTGGAGACAGGGAACAGGAAGACGGCATTTAGCTGTATTGTAAACTACCATAACTGAAACCGGTTGTAAACTTCATGCAACACCTTAAAGCACCACGAACGAACGCCAATGAAAAATGTCAAACGTTCAAACATAACACTGTACATGCAGCTAACATCAACTAGTTAAAATAACTAGCGCCAAAATAATGACCACTCAAAAACGTTCGATTATTTCTAAAGGCACTGTATATCTCTACGCTCAAATTTGCCTGAAAATGGCCGCCAACAATCGTATGGCCACACTGTCTTGTATATAGTCACTGTAGGTATATCAACCAAGTAGAGACACTCATTTCAAATGTTGAAAGCTGTCTAGAGCGCTTGTGACAGTAACTCGGGGGTATTTCTATGCTTGACTATCAGATGGCAGCACAAAATTCTACCAATCAGAACCAGTTACTAGGTCTGCTACCAATTATATGTGATCAAGCCCAACTAAATATATAGGGACAAAGTCCCACTTTGTTCCTATAGATTTAGTTGGCCTTGTATGTGATAAAGTAGTGGCGCCATCTGTTAGTACCATCGGAAAGTACCCTCCAGGATCCGTCCAAAGTCATCCAAATAGGTATTTTGACATCAAATGAACCGACAGTGAGTGTATCTACTTGTTTGATTTAGTACGCTGAATGTACTATGGCAACTTTCAAAGAGAATTTTATCTTCATATGTTTCCCTTATTTTATTTTTACCAAAAAGTAAAACTACAGTCTTATTTGCATTAATTTTTAAATTGTGTGCCTCTGCAGTTTTGATTAAAGTATGTATATCTGAACAGACTAACCGAATAGCAGCATCCACGTCGCTCGGGCAGAAACTATACAATAATTGTGTATCATCTGCAGATATATATTATATTTACAATATCTCAAAGCCTTAAAAAAGCAACACGAACATATTGAATAAAAAAGAGGACCAAGAACCGATCCTTGTGGAATAACTTATTATTATCTATAGCCGATAGAATATCATCAGTAATATTTAAAAGCGTAGTTGTGCAATTGTAACGAGCTATAAAAACCAGATTGACTATATGGTACAATTTCTTGCAGATTAAGATGTTGGTTAATCTGTTGAACTAAGATTTTCTCAAAGATCTTCAAAAATACGGTCAAGATGCTGATAGGGCGTAGGTTTTTAAAATCCTTAGGGTAACTAATTTTTGGAAGCGGCATAACGTTGGTACATTTCCATGTATCTGGACAAACGTTATTTGCAGAGTGGCTAGGAAAACCCCGGCCACTTTTTCAACTATTAACACCAGCTGTCCCAGTTTTTTACAATGTTTAGGTATTTAAATTAAAATTAGCTAAACTGCTTTCCACTGTCAATTTCAAAATTATATTCTGCTGTCAAACTGACAGCGCAGCAGATATGAATACAAATCTCCAATAACGTATTGCTATTGTGAAATGGTGTTATCAAGCGCAAATGGGCCATTCTACCAGAATGGCAATACAAATAGTGCAACATCGTTGGCGTCAAACTTATGCGAATCTAATAAGACGTGCAGCTCGTAGTACCATAATTACAATTGTTGCTATACGCGAACTAATTTCAGTAGTTCACTTGGATTCTGCGTTGTCAGTATTTTAAATTTTCTAGAGTCCTTGTATATAGGCTACTAAGAGTTGGGCAAACAGTGTGATACATTTTGATTGGTTTGGATCACTTTTTACAAGATGTGTGACAAATGTAGCCTTTATATTGTAACATGTTACGACCGATAGTTTCACACATGCAATTCTAAATTTAAACTAAATTGGCTGTATAATCCTAACAGTCGGTTCTAGAGATTCTAAGAATGATCAATGCTCTGAAAACTCTCCCATCAAAAGCAAGTTAGCAAGATTAGTTCCCATAACCTCTTTGTTCGACATATGTCAAATATCTAATTTGGATCAAAAATGTATGTTAAATCAGGCTGTCTGACCAACTTTTGG
Organism: Agriotes lineatus; assembly: GCA_940337035.1. Taxonomy (NCBI): domain Eukaryota; kingdom Metazoa; phylum Arthropoda; class Insecta; order Coleoptera; family Elateridae; genus Agriotes; species Agriotes lineatus. The sequence continues at coordinate 2,453 of CALNHX010008886.1, forward strand.
TAAAATATATACAAGATCTCTAAATTTTCCTTTACTAAAGCTCCATCTCTTGACCGCCGCAAGAAAAGTGCCCGGGGTTTTCCTAGCTGCTCTGAATTAAACAGAAATTAATTATATGGGTAATAAATGGCAACAGAAGAGGACAACACATTTCTATCATACCAATACTAATACCATCAGAGCTAGTAGCTTTAGTTTTAATAGTAGTAATTATCTTTATCTAAGATAGTGCGTAAAATTGGCTTTTCCAGGAGGGAATCGGGTAGCTGGAGAATCGGGGACTATGTTTAAAAATGAAGTATAGCCTAAATCAGAATTATTTTGTTTTAATTGTCATTCCGGACAGTTTTCAATTTATCCTCGTAGATAGAAGCATTTGCTACAATATCATGTGTACAGGTTATTCTAAATTGAAAAGGTTTTAATTAGTTTTAAAAACAATATTCTTTAATTATTTATGTAAGGTAGAGTAGTGGTCCTAAACTTTTTTTTTGTCGTGTCCCTATATCAGTCTGATCCTTCCAAGTTCTTGCACATTATTATCTCAACTACTCTCCACCTGCAGTATATTCTAGACTCTAGAGGTACGTCTAAGCCCGATCTGAAGTTTTATTTAATATGCCCACTTCTTCCATTGCTACATTGTAAAAGAAAACAAAGTCAGTGGGGTATTGATTTAATTGACAAGTTAAGTAACATCGTTTAAGCTAATCTATGTGTTTACGATATTAGTGCTTGCCGAATCACTTCCTTATAATGTGTAAAAAAGGGTATAATTTTACATATACTTTTAACCACGTGCAAGACAAGTAATTTTAGTTTAGAAATAACAAACAAAAGTGCAAATTACGCCTTATTAATTTAAAATAATCGGAAATGTTGCGTTTGAAATTTTTTTACTTCATCTTCTTGCATGTTTACGAAAGAACTATCAAAATCCCATGTGAAGTATTAACCTTCCGTGTGCCAATTTCTATTAACTTTTAATAATCTTGGAATTTTAAATATAATTTATTCAACATTCGGGTAGTTCTAGCCTTTGTGTCGTGGTAATCTTAATATAAAACAAATAAATTGTTCGTGTTCCATGTTAGAAAGCTCTTAAGACCTAGTTTGAGCTAATAAAAAAGTTAACTTTTCTTGTGTATAATTAAGCCTGTAAGCTAAATTTCTAATTAATGGGTAAGTAACCCTTAGTATATCATGCTTAATCAGTAATATGATACCAGAAATTTAAAAAATGTGCGTGTGGTAGGGTAATAAACTGAGAAACTCAATTTATCAGCATATGTTTGTGCGTGAGTTCAGCTTGAATGCAGGTTTTCGAGAGAGTTATAAATTTATGACTTGCGTAAAGCAGTTCATGCTTGTTTAAATCGTTAGTTGCGATGATAATAGTAAATAGGTGATAATAAGAAGTACCAAATAAATTTTAGTGCATCGTTCCATTTTATTGCAGTGTTTGGGCAATCGTATTACGCCACAGCAAATTTTCAAAACAATTTGAAATTTTCGAGTATTTTGCCCTTTATTATGCACAAAAATTATTTTGAATGACTTGCGTATATAAAAAATAGAGTATCTGCTATTATTATATGAAACGACGGAAATTGGGGCTAGTAACAGGATAATTACAACAAAATAAAATATTTATATTAATGAGCATAGTGTAAGTCTAAGAAGTCTGTTTAATGTAACCTCAGATTTATTCCAGATAATAACGCTGTGGCTTAATTTTAGTGCGTAAGCACTGTTGGCACCAGCTTATACAACCCAAATAATTAAATAAATAAATAAATAAATAAATAAATAAATAATTATCATGTAAACTATATAGTTCAAAAGTACTTATTTCGTACTTTATATTATATTTTGTGTAAGGAAAGCTTAAACATTGTTTTTATTTTATTTTAGAACCATAATCTTGTTGATTGGTCCTCAATAGCGGGCGTAAAATGGATTTTATGGCCCTACGGCATATAAAGTTGCTAAGCAGTATAATAAGCACTAACAATGTGGTATAGCACAACCAAAAATCTTCGTCTGCACACCAAAAATTCACAGCTCCAGCACAGCGAAAACGCAATAGTCTGTAGCCAAAATAGTGAATCCTTTAATTGTGTTCATTTTGAGAACTAAAATAAAATAAAATGTTGTATGTACCACGTGCCTAATCACGATTATAGCTCTAGGGAAATTTAAAGCTCTTCGCTTCGCATCGCGTTTTAAACATTCCCTGGTGCTATAATCTATTGATTATACCCGTAATACATAAATAACTAATATTTAGTTATTGATTAAACCTGGTGGTGGAAAACCTTAAACGAATTTACTACAAAATATTTACTGGTCTCTACCATTTTCGAAGTTTAATAAAATACGAGTAATCGATTCCACTCTGCCTTCTTACAAAGTTCAGCGTTTCATACACTTCTGTATTTTACAATTTTAAAGTCACAAAAGAGCAAATTTAGCCTTTGTTAAAGCTAAAATCGAGATCAAGTTCCTACTTCCTGATTGCAGCGGTGATTTCCGCTTTCGTTAAATGCGATATCCCTGTGAAAAACGATGTTCTAATAAGCAAGCTACTCCGTTATTGGTTTTCTCCGGCTCCTGTTTAACCGCCGAAATACGTAATAGAAATTCATGGAGCATACAGGCGTTTCAACTTGTTACAGGGTGCCAGTCAAATGAAATAAGTCTTTATTGCTTTTTGGTGGCATTTTCTGCTCCACGCAGCTAGCGACTAGAGGCAGGGGACTCATAATTGACGTCCTAATCGAGGGCAGTTGCCGAAAGACCTTAAAGTATACCGTCCTCGATTTCGATGTGTTTGATAACAATTCAATTTCCTGAGAACGAAGGGTCATTTAATGGGTCGGTATGCTAGGGATTGGAAATCAAGGTGGCAATAACCATATATTTATGAAAGGACATAAAAGTCTTCTTAGGCATAATTTAAAGTTGATCGAAAAATCTTGTGTAGTAAATTGCCAGGCGGATTTAGTTTGTGTATGTAAAATTATTTTGAACAAAAATATAACAATTGAATCGTATCAGCCAGCCTAATAACTAACTATTAGTTTTTAATAAAAAAGCTACAAGCTGCTGCCGGGAAAGATGGGGATATCTAGTTTGGACTCTGGAACCCACGGAAAATGAATTCATAGTCCTTACGAATTTTGTTTATTAAATGCGTCGTAATCGCAAAGCCAGCTAGAAGAAATATAACTTCTATTGGAATATATATATCTTAATCTTGCAAATAGTGTTATATATAACTACATTAAAAGGACAAGCTTCCGTAAATTTGTATTTGTATAAATATTATCTCCACTATTTTTTATGCCCTACCGTTTCAGGGCTAAATTGTAATTCTGCGGTTTGAAGTCCCGCCCATTGGGCACCAAATTGTGATTCGCCTTACGCTAACTCCTGCGCTTTAATAAATTAGCCAGATAGCTCAATAGCAATGAGATCTCTTTAGTTTTATTTACCTCAGCAAGTGATTTAAAGAAGATTACTTTTTGTAATAGATTAGAAGTTGACCTGAACTCATACTAAGACAAAATTGCTCGCTTCAAAAATCTATTCGAATGAAAAGTCAATTTATTTGCTCACAAACTAACAACAAATATACATGTAGTCCCAAAACGTACGAGATATATTTTTGAAAACAATTGGGAACTCACTTAGAGTCAAACAGTCTAGATAAACATATATGTAGATCTAGATTTTCTGACTATAAATGATTCTTAAAATATTTCTGGTACGTTTTGATACACCCTGTATATTTCATGTAAAAGACAACGCTAACTAGTATTAGACTACATACTTTCTTTCACGCATTTATACGAATAATAATGTCAATCGAGGCCCAAAAGTTTTTTTTACTGCGCATTTATACTAATTCATTCTCTATGACGCATTTATGCTATTAGTGCATTGCTTAGCCACTATAGCGCTGACGCACCGAACAATAATATTAATCATCCGCAGACAGGGGCTTCAACGCTGACGCACGCATGCTGCAATGGTTCACACAATGCTTACTTTTATGGCTACCCTAGAATTACCAAATAGGGTATCTCTCACCACCTTAAGTGCTGATTAACGAACACCGGTTGCGTAATACCTGGTCCAGCTAACTTGCACTTGACTTGACTTTGACTGTTGCACCTGCTCGGCCGCTCTATTTGTTGGCTCTGACTTTTAACTGTCGCTTGACCACCTTCAAAGACTAGGTCACCAGACGCCTGACCGCCAGCTTACCGCTAGTCAACTACGCCATACATATCGCCACGATGCAGTTCCCTAAAAAACCGCGAAAGAAAGTTGAATGCTGCGTTCCAGCCACCAGCATCTAGCTGCGAAGAGGGGCTCCAGATCCGAGGCCTGCAGCAGGAACAAACCTGAGATCTTCCAGTCCGCCCCAGCTAAATCTCGTCTCGCTAGATTCAGCCAAGCGAATCGCTTCCCGTCCGTTAGTTTGAAAACACCCCTAAATCCGCTTTCCGAGACAAGTCGATTCTTTGTTGGTATAATCTTATCTTAAAACAGTTTTTCCAAGCCAAGTCTTTGAAACTATACCAAAAACTCTTAGAGGCGGTTGGGCACTTTTTGTCAGTAAAGTACCTAGGGAGCCGATTTGAGGTCTCACGTTATATATTCCAGCTGTGGCGGTCTGGCCAATTTGTAACGCCGAATAAACATAGGTACCTACTGCACTGCCCTGTCTCCCCAACCCAATCTGGATACCCAGAAATCGGCTCTACATCCTATTACAATGCAGCAACCCATGCAGTCCTCATTCATAGAACAGGGAAACCTTGAGCTTTGATCAACGCCATAATGAAATCAGTAACCAATACCGGAAAAAGAAGCACCTTTCTCCCTTGTGGCATTCCTTTCGGCAGACCTGGAGCATCTTGAAACTTCGAGGCATTGCAATGCGACTAGAGTTCTCGTTGCGCTGGCTCTGGTCGAAAAAACATGAAGGTAACAGTCGTCATGCGCTAGGCCCATCCGGCCGCCTAAGTTCTAATTTCCGGTCATTTGCAATATCACTTGCGAGGGTGTTAAACCCTCTTAAAACTAACTCACACGCGTCTCGGCTTGCACCGGATATGTTTATATCCGAAGCCAAATCAGACACTTCTGGTTAGAGAATTCATCACCACGCACACACCGCTGGCATTTTCGGAGAACGCTGTTTTGACTGCCTAGTTACACAGGGGATTTCCGACTTCTTAAAACCCGAATGCAACTTTTTATTTTCTGTTGTGTAAGTATATAATTTGTGTAATCCATTCTTATTTTAACAGATTTTGATTTGAATTTACAAAGAAAAATAGACGTATGTTGTTATTTCTCTCTATCTTCACTTGACAAATAACGAGCTCCTGTTTTACTGATTACCCATTAAGATCAAGCAATTATTGAGAAAAGTACTTTAGCTAAGTTTAACCCGACTAGGGTAGAAGTTCACAAATATTACATGTTGCTACCATGTCACATACCAATACACAAGAAAGGAATTCGTAGTTATGTATCGTGGTGCAATTCACGACGGCAAATAGTGTTGGGCTCAAGCAGGACTAAAAATACGCAGAAGGCACCTTGACTATATAAATACGACAATGAGAGGTGTACCTGCGTGTTGTACTGAAATCCACAATGTCAAATTTTGGCAGCTTTAAGCAGGACTGAAAATGCACAGAAGGCGCCTTAACCAAACATAATATTGCAAAAGCATTATCTTAAATTAGCGTCCTTTGAGGATTGCTGAATTGTTAATTACGTCACATATTTATAATATTTGAACGATAGTTTACAACATGTAAAACCTCAATATGGCATCGGTTCTAAATTATGTAATACAAGCAAGTAGTAAGTTGACTGTAGCTAGGTGTTCGAATTATAAGCAGCTGGAGCTTCCTATGCGAAATTTACGGTTTTTCTTGGCCAGTCCAGAAAAATGCCTTGCTATGAGCACGAGAGAGATATAGCTCAACAATCATGGCTGTGAGAACAGGATAGACAGAGGCCGGTGCTCAGAATACGGTACGTTTGACGAAATAATAGCCCATTTCTCCTACGGTAAATCGGAAGAAAGCCCAATTCGCTCAATAAAACGGACTGTCAAGACTCTCGGAATTGTGTACACTAGACCCTCGCTCTTCTTTGGCCGATGCTTTCCAGGAGTTACTCACGTGGGCTACCGATGCCCAGACAGCAAACAAGCTCCCACACGTTCGGTTGGTGACTGTCTAGCACGCATCTGAAGTAATGCGTTCTCGGCATCAACCACCTTGAATGTGCGAGCGATAACACCAACAAAAAAATACTGTCATGGTCGCATATGATCGGATAGATTTGAAATAGGCTTAATATTTTGTGGAAAAATAAAGTTTTACCGGAAATTAAAAAAAAATATTAAAGATTAAACTTAGGTATGTTTTTGTTGTCGCCAGCGCGGCTCTGATGGTTAGAGCATCGAACTGCGGCGCGGAAGTCTGGAGTTCAAATCCCAGATCGATGCCTGGCGGGCGGCCTACCCAGTCGCTTTAAATAATTGGGAACCTGCGTTCGAAAGAACAAGGGGTAATAATGCGGCTGTCTAATGCGTGGTGCTCACCACGTATCATGAATTTGACACGCGACAGCCGGGTGTGAGAGCGAGGATACGGAAGCTCTAACCTTCCGCCTTGCAGGCCAAGCTCCTTCATGGGGTATTAGTGCCTCACCATTATTATGTTTTTGTTGTCTAAATTATTGGTATTTGTGGTTCCAGAAAAGACATCTATTTGCATTATACAGCTATAAATCACAGCAAGCTTACTTAATTTACTTTATTTTTACGTACAACGAGTTATATCTGTTCATGTATTGCCAGTTTTACAAAGTTGTACAATATTTGGATTTAAGGACGCGATCGTTGTCTTCCAGGTGACTAGTGAACTTGAGATATGAATTATTTAGAATGTTTTCGGTCATTAAAAACTATTTTGGTAAAATTAAAATGCAATAAACGCAGATTATTTAATTATTGTAGTTGTGGAAATTAAATCAGTCTGAAGACTCTGAGTTTTCCTCTTCGCATACTAAACTTTATTTTGTTGATTTTTTTGAGAATTTAACGTTACGTGCTATATATTTTAAATTTCTTTTAGCACCTTCATATTTTGTTGGTCGAGGCAATATCCTTACATGATGTATAGCGCCCGAACCTTAAATTATAGCAATTATAACCTATTATAGTGTTTACGTTGATGTTGATATTGTGTTTATCAGTTTTATTTGTGTGACTGATTGTGCCCAAAAAGTTATAAGAGTTGTTATAAACGCTTCTAAGTTAGGCGAAAGGTGCTTAGCAGTTACCTCATTAATTAAGTAGGTACTATAATACTTACTCTTACTGTTTGTTCAATATTTTAATAGCCTAAACTGTGTATTCTTCTAAAAATTGGCTTGTTGAATTTTAGAATGAGTTTTTGTAGTTATAGAATCTCCGCGAGATAGGGAAGGAATACCCCAACACGGGGAATTTCTAGTAGTACGACTATATATAACTACACTTTTACGTAAATGATCAGGAATAGCATAGTTTCAAAGATAGTTATACCAGGCCCTAAAAGGTGATTTACATAAACATCTTTGGGCGTGCACTAACAAAACTAATTTAGTGCCTGTGTTTAATGCTGGTCATTGTGAATAAATTAATGTATACATGCCGCTACAGCCGACTGTTGATAATTTACGTTCTGAGTAGTCGTGTAGCAACATGCATACACTTGTTTTGGTGGTTCGAACCAGTTACATGTGTGTATAGTAAATGTTACAGTTAATTGGGGTAATTGTGAATATCGGAATAATAGAGAAAGAAACAAAAATATATTGTATCTTATAAATGAATGATTGTAATTTTTCAATGGTATTTGATACAAATATAGTTATTGGTAGTTACAGCCTAAGATTTTATGTTTTTTAAGTTTGAGTTATAGTTAAGGAAGTTTTCAAGATTATTTTTATAATAAAATTTTTGTTACATCGTTGTTCACAGATAATTTACGATGGGTATACAGCATTTATTATACCTGCATAGAATATACTATAATATAATTTTATTTCCTCGAACATGAAAACACCTATTCCATCTACTATTATCATAGTTACGCCATTTCTGGAAAAGTCTAAGTCTTGATAGTAGAAGAATGTACAAACTGATGCTATAAAAGAGTATTTCTCAAAAATGTTGATCCCCGAATTCTCTCATTTAACTTTATAAATAAAATAAAAACCACTAGATTGTATGTCAGGCAAACGGGGTTCCTCTTTCTTATACAAATACGGAGTTTTGTAACTAATGTTGCATAGTGTTGACCAGTCTGTCAACCTACGATCTTAAGATAATTTTGAAATTTTTTTGTGGAGTTTTATAATTTATACCGCTTATTGGGATTTTTTTCAACCTATGAAATTAGAAATATAGTATGATCAAAAATTATTTTCATCTAGTATGTATACGGAATAGTTCGAAATTTATGAATGCAAGTATAACTCACTTAAAAATCAAATGTCAAGTTTCACATTAAGTATAAACATAGTAGCATTCATAAATTAGGAACTATCCATAGCCACACTAGGTGAAAATAATTTTTACTATATTTTTTATTTCATAGGGTGAAAAAATTTGAACGTTTCGGGGATGTTCTCTCCTTCTCATTAACGAATAAATAATTAAATTAAAAATTAACAAGAAAAACTTTCTACTTGAGCTCAAAAGCAAGTAAATTGCTTGACACCGAGGGTCTACTACTTGATATATGTTTCGGAAGCTTCTTCGCGTGTCTGTATGCACCAATGTGCTGATTCTCACGTCGGAACTGTCACAAGAGCAGCTATGGTCTTGTTGTTGAGTCGCCGCAGCCGCCGAGTATTTTGAGATATGGTAGATTCCTGTTTGCTACATTTGTTTTAGGTGTTCTTCCTTTCTTGTTTTCCCTTTTCGCATTCCTACGTATTTTTTTGTTTGCTGACAGAGAAAGAGTCCGGAGCGTTCAAAATAGCAGCACCCGCCGATAAGCAAGAATCGGTCACCTACAGCGCATGCGTCACTCAGCGATTAAAACAAAGAGCATAGAAGCGTTCGGAAAGGCCTTTTCGACGACAATATTTGCAAGTGTATGTAATCTGTAGTGTTTGATTGAGTGCTGCTTAATTGGCGTTTTTCATTCGAAGGCTTTATTACTTTGTCTGATTGGTACTTTATGCGCTAGAGTTTCTTGCATATATGGCCCCGCATGCTATTCCTGCATTAACTTTGCTATGATGATGAATGTGTCAGTAATTTATTCTCTGGGTTCGTTTTGAATCCACGAATACCTGTTTATGTTTTATTGTAGTATTTGCGAATAAAGAACTCAATGACTGATCCTGGTGCACTTATCGGTTAACTCAATGCTGCGCATACCTGCAGCTAATTTTATTATGTATCCTTTTATGCCCATGACCCCTCACCGTCATTCCGTTTGAGCTAGTTGTTTGAAGTACGAGAAAATACGACGTTGGAACCAGATAGTGGGCATTGTTCGAAGAAGTCTCGAAAAAAATTTGGTAATTTTTGTTGTAGAGGATTTGTTAGCATTCGAAGCTTAAACCACACTCCCATGGATTTTGATTGGTTGCAACTCTTCACATATTGAAATGCTCAGAGCTCTGTTAAGAGGTTGTTCCGCTTATAAAATTATAATTTGTCATTGTTTTTCGGCGACACTTTTTGGATTACCTATTTTTTGGGGCTACCCGTAGGATACCTTAGTTGATGCGGTGGTTCTAATAGGAAATCTCGCGGATAGCAGGTGGATATGGGTGAAATCTAACGTCTAGTGTTCGTTTGAACTCTGCTGATAGAGGGAATTATTGTTAGGGTTTTATGTTTTTTAAGTTTGAGTTATAGTTAAGGAAGTTTTCAAGATTATTTTTATAATAAAATTTTTGTTACATCGTTGTTCACAGATAATTTACGATGGGTATACAGCATTTATTATACCTGCATAGAATATACTATAATATAATTTTATTTCCTCGAACATGAAAACACCTATTCCATCTACTATTATCATAGTTACGCCATTTCTGGAAAAGTCTAAGTCTTGATAGTAGAAGAATGTACAAACTGATGCTATAAAAGAGTATTTCTCAAAAATGTTGATCCCCGAATTCTCTCATTTAACTTTATAAATAAAATAAAAACCACTAGATTGTATGTCAGGCAAACGGGGTTCCTCTTTCTTATACAAATACGGAGTTTTGTAACTAATGTTGCATAGTGTTGACCAGTCTGTCAACCTACGATCTTAAGATAATTTTGAAATTTTTTTGTGGAGTTTTATAATTTATACCGCTTATTGGGATTTTTTTCAACCTATGAAATTAGAAATATAGTATGATCAAAAATTATTTTCATCTAGTATGTATACGGAATAGTTCGAAATTTATGAATGCAAGTATAACTCACTTAAAAATCAAATGTCAAGTTTCACATTAAGTATAAACATAGTAGCATTCATAAATTAGGAACTATCCATAGCCACACTAGGTGAAAATAATTTTTACTATATTTTTTATTTCATAGGGTGAAAAAATTTGAACGTTTCGGGGATGTTCTCTCCTTCTCATTAACGAATAAATAATTAAATTAAAAATTAACAAGAAAAACTTTCTACTTGAGCTCAAAAGCAAGTAAATTGCTTGACACCGAGGGTCTACTACTTGATATATGTTTCGGAAGCTTCTTCGCGTGTCTGTATGCACCAATGTGCTGATTCTCACGTCGGAACTGTCACAAGAGCAGCTATGGTCTTGTTGTTGAGTCGCCGCAGCCGCCGAGTATTTTGAGATATGGTAGATTCCTGTTTGCTACATTTGTTTTAGGTGTTCTTCCTTTCTTGTTTTCCCTTTTCGCATTCCTACGTATTTTTTTGTTTGCTGACAGAGAAAGAGTCCGGAGCGTTCAAAATAGCAGCACCCGCCGATAAGCAAGAATCGGTCACCTACAGCGCATGCGTCACTCAGCGATTAAAACAAAGAGCATAGAAGCGTTCGGAAAGGCCTTTTCGACGACAATATTTGCAAGTGTATGTAATCTGTAGTGTTTGATTGAGTGCTGCTTAATTGGCGTTTTTCATTCGAAGGCTTTATTACTTTGTCTGATTGGTACTTTATGCGCTAGAGTTTCTTGCATATATGGCCCCGCATGCTATTCCTGCATTAACTTTGCTATGATGATGAATGTGTCAGTAATTTATTCTCTGGGTTCGTTTTGAATCCACGAATACCTGTTTATGTTTTATTGTAGTATTTGCGAATAAAGAACTCAATGACTGATCCTGGTGCACTTATCGGTTAACTCAATGCTGCGCATACCTGCAGCTAATTTTATTATGTATCCTTTTATGCCCATGACCCCTCACCGTCATTCCGTTTGAGCTAGTTGTTTGAAGTACGAGAAAATACGACGTTGGAACCAGATAGTGGGCATTGTTCGAAGAAGTCTCGAAAAAAATTTGGTAATTTTTGTTGTAGAGGATTTGTTAGCATTCGAAGCTTAAACCACACTCCCATGGATTTTGATTGGTTGCAACTCTTCACATATTGAAATGCTCAGAGCTCTGTTAAGAGGTTGTTCCGCTTATAAAATTATAATTTGTCATTGTTTTTCGGCGACACTTTTTGGATTACCTATTTTTTGGGGCTACCCGTAGGATACCTTAGTTGATGCGGTGGTTCTAATAGGAAATCTCGCGGATAGCAGGTGGATATGGGTGAAATCTAACGTCTAGTGTTCGTTTGAACTCTGCTGATAGAGGGAATTATTGTTAGGGTTTCATTTTGGTAATGCTCTGCAGGTATTTTCGTATGTGATTACACATGGTGTATTTAATTCGAATTTTGTTTAGTAGTAACAATTTGTACTGTAATTTAATTTAATAGCAGCAAGATTTTGTATCTGTATTTCAATGTTAAGTTCGGCTATCGTTACGACGTAAACACTCATTTAGTCAATTTCTATTGGTTGTATGAACCCAGATTTTGTATTTGCATAAATTCCGGTTTCACCATTTCGAGCTGTATAGATCCAAGCTTTACCTTGTTAAATTTAGTAGTTTAATCAAGTTTACTAACCTATTTAATAAGTTAATTGGAGTGATTCATTGGGTGAAATAGTTATTTATGTACCTAGAGCGAAAATGATGCATTAGGCGTGAGTTCGAATGTTTCGGGCCGAGCGAAGCGAACGCCTAATGCATTTTTCGCTCGTGTTGCATACAAAATTTTTCCTACGACTGTAAAATTCTCGGAAATAGGTTTAAACTGGTGTTTTTTGCCATTTCTAAAATTTCCAGCGGCGTGCAAATTTTTACATCAGAATTGGATATTTTATCGCCCATTTCTTATTTTTCTTGACACTTAAACACCGACAATACACAAAATAAAGCACAAGTAACTTTAAATCGCGAAAAGAGGTTTAACTCGAATTCATAGTGACAGTTGTCAATTTTGACGACTTAGGTATATAGTCATGAATGCTTATATAAAATTTCTGTATGTTGCTATATATTACGATTCAAGATTATATACTTACTTATGACGGTTGCCCCTATGAACTGATTCAAAACAATCAATTTTTGACGTACGTCAACAAGGCGTAACTATTTTAGTACAAAGAAACTTACATTTAATTTGGGAAAGAGTAAACCATATTCAGTCAGAGAAATAGTAGATTATGCAATGAAGGACGTTATTTTGCTGAGGTGCAATTTCTGACTCGAGTGCGAAGTATTCCACAGCCATACTAGATGAAAATAATTTTTGATCATACTATATTTTTAATTTCATAGGGTGAAAAAATTCCCAATAAGCGGTATAAATTATAAAACTCCACAAAAGTTTTTCAAAGGTTATCTTAAGATCGTAGGTTGACAGACTGATCAATACTATGCAACATTAGTGACAAAACTCCGTATTTGTATAAGAAAGAGGAACCCCGTTTGCCTGACATACAATCTAGTGGTTTTTATTTTATTTATAAAGTTAGATGAGAGGCTTCGGGGATCAACATTTTGGAGAAATACTCTTTTATAGCACCAGTTTGTACATTCTTCTACTATCAAAACTTAGAGTTTTCCAGAAATGGCGTAACTATAATAATAGTAGATGCTGTATACCCAGAAATTGCATTGAGGCAAAATAGCATTCTCTCCGAGTTGCATATACTATTTTTTCACGTTGCAGGAAGATTTAAAACCAAAAACCCGTTTTTTAAACGTCATTTATTGACATTTTAGTTACAATTATTTTAAAATTAGTAGCCAATGGTAAATTTTAAAGTTGGTGGCACTGTAAGTCATTATGACAAGACCTCACAATTATGTCAAATTCGAGGTTAGTAGCTTAGGTTTTGTTTGTTATTTGACACAAACTGACCGAAAACATAACCTGATAACCTCGAATTTGGCATAATAATTGTTGTGTCAGTCATAATAAAAACTCCCTAAGGAAATTATTGTCTTATTTAGTTTCTAGGGAGTAAATGCTTTACTTCTGTCACAATTTTGATGCTATAGAAACCGACTTCTACTCCCGGTTGTGGAATAGTATATTACAGCCCGAGATCGGAAGTGTTTCATTACTGTCGAGAGGTTGGTTAGCTAATTGAAACGCGAAGCGTCGAAATCAGCTATTATCTCGAGACTAAGGAAACTTCATGTCGAGGTTTGTATACTATTTTATTCGCAACCACTTTATTCTAAACAATAATTGGAATAATTATTATTTTATGATACTACATGTTGTGACGCGCATGAATGGATCAACGAGATTCCCAGTGTCCCTACCTACTCAGCGGTCGGGAATGTACTTCCCGCACTCACTTCCCGCACTTGAGTGGGAAGTGAGTGCGGGCTGAAATGTACGACTTCCCCCACTCAAATGAGGTCAGGAATGTTAACATTACATATATGGTTGCAAATAATAGTATATTACAGCCCGAGATGGGAAGTGTTTCATTACTGTCGAGAGATTAGTTATCTCGAAACTAAGGAAACTTCATGTCGAGGTTTGTATACTATTTTATTCGCAACCACTTTATTCTAAACAATAATTGGAAAAATTATTATATTATGATACGACAGGTTGTGATGCGCATGAATGGATCAACGAGATTCCCAGTGTCCCTACCTATTCAGCGGTAGGAAATGTACTTCCCGCACTCACTTCCCGCACTCACTTCCCGCACTTGAGCGGGAGGTGAGTGAGGAAAGTAGCGGGCTGAAATGTACGACTTTCCCCACTCAAATGAGGTCAGGAATGTTAACATTACATACAGGGTGTTAATTAAGTACGTAGACAAACTTTAAGGGGTGATTCCTTAATCAATTCTAAGATAAAAAGTTCCTACAAACATGGGACCTAAACGGCTTCGTTTTCGAGATACAGGGTGTTGAAGTTTAAACAAAAACAGTTTTTTTCAAAAATTTGGAAAACGGATAGAGGTATTCTAATGAAACTTGGTGTAGGTTAGTATTTCAGAAAGTGGCATTGTTCAGTCAAAATAAATTTAATTTATTTCCACCAGTGGCGTGCATCGGGGCGATCTCAGTTACATTATTTTAGAAAAGTCTGATACGCCACTGTTTTGTAGAAAAAAGTTTTGTAGCTATTGTAAGATTGTGTTTTATTAAATAACATTTTTTAAAAGCTTCCTTAAACTGTATTTTGAAAACGAAGCCGTTTAGGTCCCATTAACGTCCAATGTACGAAATTGCTGTTACAGATTTTTCCATTTTTCTCGCAAAATGTTTATTCTATCAAAAAAATAAAAGATACATCTTTTGTATAGTTTCAATGGATAAAGCTAAAAAATTTGTCGTATTGACTAAAAAACAGTGGCGTACCAGATTTTTTTAAAATAAGGTAGCTGCGGTGGCCCCGATGCACGCCACTGGTGGAAATAAATTACATTTATTTTGACCAAACAATGCCACTTTATGAAATACTAATATACACCAAGTTTCATTACAATACCTCTAGGCGTTTTCCAGATTTTTGAAAAAAAAGCCGTTTAGGCCCTATGTTTGTATGAACTTTTTATCTTAGAATTGATCAAGGAATCGCCTCTTAAAGTTTGTGTACGTACTTAATTAACACCCTGTATATGGTTGCGAATAAAAACATTTATTATAAATTGCTCGTCTAAGAAAATTGCATTATTACATAAACGTTTCGGAATTCTCTTAGCAGCAGTTGCTTCCAGCACACTTTAATAAGTAACGTTTGATATTTGACGGTTCTTATAAACTTAGATGTTTATGGTTGTTTGTGGAATACTAGTAACTAAATATCGTTTTATGGTGCATCTTTTATTACCCAGATTTTAGTAACTGTTGTCATATATTTGTTAATCTAAAGGTGAAAATGCCAGATAGAAACACCTAGCGCATCTATAACTTATCTCTTTACCTATCAATGTAAGTGGAACCTGATCCATTCTCTCGAGTTAGTCGGTGACTTGATTACCGTTTGAAATCTGTCGAAAATTTCATAACAATGTTCTATACTCAGAACGCAACAAAATGATTTCAGAAATGATATTACATACTTTATAGGAAGCTCTCGGCCATGTATTTGGAAAACAAAAAATACCTTATGTGACTTCATAGTAAATAGTTTTGAAATAATATATAAATATGATGAATTCAGTATTGACTTGGAATTGCATACCTTGACATCATTTAAAATTATTCTCTACAAAAGTATTTCTGGTAAAAATTGTTTTAACAGTAACAAGAAAAGTAAAACAATTGAACTAGTTGAGCACCATCAATGTACATTAAGGTTCAAAAACATATTATTGAAGAAGTTTCGGCATTAGGTATACGAGGTCTGTAAATTAAGTAATGAGATTGATTTTTTTCAATCTTCTTATTCGAATAGAATTACAATTCAATATTGTCTCCCTCAAAATAACTTTCTTGGGAAGCCCCACAGTACCGGACACGATTCTTCCAATCCTCATAGCAGTGCTAGAACTCGGATACTGGAATAGCCTTCAGCTGGTCGGTTACAGCCGTTTTAATGTTTTCAACTGTCCCAAAATGACGTCCCTTAAGGTGAGTTCAATCTCGGGAAGAAGAAAAAGTTACAAGGACTTGCCGCCAGGAATGACATGTCAAGGCACCTCCTCCTCCTGATGTCCTTTTGGTCCTGAGAAAGGTTTTTTGCAACCATTTCTGCGCAGATGTTTTTCATCCCCAATTCATTGGTCAAAATCTGATGAACGGTGGTGTGTGTCAAATTCAACTCTTCCCCGATCATTCTGACTGTCAACCGACGATCTGTACGAGCAAGATCCCGAATTGTGTCGATATTTTCATTGGTTCTTGAAGACGAAGGCCTTCCGCTAAGTGGTTCATCTTCAATCGACCCTCTTCCTTCTGAAAATGCCTTAAACCACCGAAAAACCTGGGCCCTTGACAAAACACTGTCTCCGTAGGCCTGCTGAAGTTTTGTAAACGTTTCCGTTACACTGTGACCAAGTCTGAAGCAAAACCTAATAGCACACCGTTGCTCGAAATTGATTTCACACATTTTTAGAACGCACTAGAAAAAACTATTTCGCTACGGACAACCAAATGACTCGAGTGAGTTCAAACTCGTGCTGAAGGCGTATCACATGTTCACCTACCACACCGCCAGTGTTGCCAGATCGAACGATACGTTGCCAGTCTCATCACTTAATTTACATACCTCGTATACTTAAACCATATAAACTGTATTTCACCATTTACCATCATTTAGTGACAGCAATGCTGAGTATATTGAATAAACTAATTCTCTGGACCGCTTTGAATATTTACTTTAGGAAAAACGGAGTAACCATTGTATTGTATCTTTTATTCGCTATGTTAATGTATCTTCTACATTTTAATAGGTATAACTAATTATCGTCGAACTAGCATAAACCAAAGTTCTATGCAAATTCATTGCACTGTCTAGCACATACGCCAATAAAATCAGGGGAAGTGTCTACACAATTTCTTAGCGTCACCTTGTCATAGAATAACATTTCATGAAAATGTCTGTTCAAACGTTCTCGTGACCTTATTGTGGAAGCTTAAATGAAAATGGAGTAGTCTCGGCATGGAGTAAAATAAATGGCGCCTGGTAAACTGTAAATACGTTTCTGGCGACACGGTGTGATTTCCTTATTGCCAGTAATGCAAGGGAAGCTTTTAAGTGCAACTGCTTTGCTTAGAATTTAATCAAGTTCCAAGCACGAGTGGTAACTGGAAAACACACTCTGCAAATTGCATTTTCTTAAAAATGTAATTACTGCAATTTCGTTTTGAAAAGGGAATTTCCTTTATGACGATAACATGAAAATGTCAAAAACAGTAGTTAAGTTGGACAAACATTAACATTTACGATAAGTTTTGTACATTAAAGGCAGTGTCGAGATGCCAACCAATTGGCCCTTATTTACATAAAATGACGGGATGGTGCTAAACTACAGTGAAGCTATAAAGTGCACAATTTATCGAGCAATTAAATGGATAATTTCAACCGCACCTAAACTTTCTGCTGCAAATTACGAGTATCCAATTAATTTTAGAAACCGAGATTTATTCCATCCTTTAATTTTAATTAATTTCACATCTTGTTACACCCAAGTGAAATAACATTAGCAACAGCTGACCTTTATGAAACTACCGACATAAATGAATTTAACTTGGTCGTAATTTACGTACCTAGAAGTTTTTCCAGCCCATTGGGAAAGAAAGCTTCTCAACTACGTGGAAACCCCATTTCAGCACACAAACATTTTGCTCCGGTAATTCTCACTAAGTAGGTAATTCGTCACTTGCTAGAATTTTGAATACTTAATTCATTTTACTGGTACTAAGCTTCATTTTATGCATAAAACTTTATGGATACATCAAATTTTAATTCAAGTTAACTGACGTGGAAGTAACACTTCAAAGTACGAAGAAAACATTTTCGCGCCTCTAACAGACTCTTATTGCAAAACCACAACAGAGAGCTTGCTATTTAGATCATTTCGACGAAAGCACAAAGAAGCGCAAATGAAAGAACTACTAAAGCTGAAAACTTTAAAGCTGATCTATAAATACTACGCTTAATGAAGTGATAGTTTCCTGATATTTCAAAAGAGCTACGTTGCTAGCTACAAATGTACGTATGTATACTTGGGAACGTTCATATTTAATATTTTGAAGCAAGGTAATAGCCTACATTATAGTAAAAGCTAGTAAATAATATGAGATAATGAAGTATGGATAATATCTTTTTTATATACATGTAAATCAAGTCCTACTTTATTTTCTTTTAGCTCATCCATGATTCATGTTTCTTTCAAATGCGGTGTATTCTTTGTGTTATTTGTATACTGCAGGTTCCTTATTTCTCCATTAGAGATGCTGCCATTCAAATTGCCAATTTGTTAAATTGTTATGTACAATTTATCTAAATAGTCAAGTATTTTTCTCTTTTAGTACAATCATTAAATTTTTATTATAAATAGCTAGCTCGGAAAAACATGAATAATTGGAAAATATAACAATTTTACTAGATTACCCCTATTCGTCACTTGGCACTTTCTTCCACGTAGAATCACCTCCATTAATTCAGGAAACCGGAAAAAGTCATTAAGCTTGACCTCGTCGACAGCTTCGGACATCATATATCTGCAGGCGAGGACTTCCTTGAAGTCCTCTAATTGCAGATATCAAAAAACTTGGCTGATGGTTTGCTCATCAATTTATATCTGTTGGTTTATCTTTACCACTCTGGATTCAATTGAACTGAAGTAACTTTCACAATGGGTTTTATTTGGTAAAGTGTTGAAAACGTAAACCCCAACATATTTTTCTTCTGTTGGAGGTTGAAAACCAACTGCTTGTTTTCATACAAATCTTATATTGCCTAGGTACCTCGCCAGCTGTCTTATATAACTTAGCATTAGATTCCACAATAATTTTTTTATAAAAATCACAAATTTGACATGTAGGTATCACTTCAAACACCCATTAAATTTTTGTTTATCTACAGTTCACATTTATAATTTAACACCGCAGATACCTCTGGTATTTTGTGTAATGTATGCTTTCACATATTTTATGTGATTCTTGTGCATATCAATATGAGTTATGTGAATATTCTTAGTGTTATAAACATATTGCAATTCGATATTAATTTTGGCCTGTATTAACACTGTTTTTTGCATATATATTGTAATGGTACTTTTATTTAGCCCTTACGTTGGACACCGTAAACTGTAATGTGGCTTTTTCCCGTGCCCTATACTCTACTGTGCTATGAATTTATGCTGCCCTTTGTATGCCAGTTAGCCAAGCCGTAGTAGTACAAGACCCACTCTTACCTCAGTGCAGCTAAGGTATTGTCATTATTGCTCTTGTCGGCCTGCTCGTGATCACCTATAATGCTGAAATTGTACATGCAAACCCTGCAGAAATGGAAACCAAACAGTTTACATGTTTAAATACCGCACTCGAATTCACTGATTACGGTCCTGACTCCAGTAGCATGATATCAGCTGAAGCGATGTGTCAGCAAGATGATGCAGTGCTTTGTCTTGGCGCCCCGAATCAGCAAGTACGCGCACGTGGCCTTTGGGCGCATCCGGGCTCGTTGCAGTTATTGCACAATGCGTTGCAATAATAGTTAATTACTTATTACGGTTTTGGATTTTCTCAATTTTCATGAGCCGTACTTTCACTCGTAAAATGTAATTATGGTAACTAAACTTGTCTTTATTTTGTATCAAAATGGCCAAAAGATCAGCGCCGTGTGTTGTTAAAGTCGGCTGGCTTCCTTGAAGCTCGAACGGCAGCCGGAATCGCAGCTTCTGGCTATGAACTGCAGCCGTATCTCGGAGATGCTTCCCCAAGCTGGCACTTATAATTATCGTGGCGTCTCTTTTGCTTCGGGCGACACGCACCTCTCGCTTGTTGGCAAGCGACTCCTCGGATTCATGCCCCGCGCCTCTAAGCCCGGTTATAAATTTCTCTGTTCTATTAATAACCGCACTCAACAACTAAATCAGCTGGTTTTCACACACAAACTCACGCGCGACACTCGTAGATTTTAAATGCATAATACGTCTTAATCTAATTACTACAATGTAAGAAATATAATTTAGTTTTATTCCTAGCAGAAGAATGGTTAAATATCAAAGTGATTATTAAATGTCAAGGTGACACGAACTCGGCCGTTACAGCATCTTTACTAAATTTGAAATGGTTATGTATTGACCTAAAAGCAATCTCTTAACATTCTTCTATAGTTACTCGTCCCTCAAATGCTACCTGCTCAAAATTTAAGTCAATTGTGTATCTTGACGCAATATTAACATTTTTAATCAATGAAACCATAATCAACTCTGATATTTTTTATTAAATTATTTATAAAACATAGCTGATGAATTAAACAGAATCGCTTGTGGGTACAGTACTATAGCAAGATTGTAATGATACGAAATTATGACTTAAACAAGTTATTAATTAGAAATTTGATATCCAGCTTAGTACATATTAATTTTTAGTTAACATGAATTAAATCAATTAAACATTTGAGTCTTAGAAATAAAGTGAATTGTATGTATAATATCCGTCAAGTATGTAAATTAGGTAATGTAATTTATCTACTCCAGTGGGATAAGTAAAGCAAACCTACAGAAAGATGGTCAACCCTGTTGGAAAAGCAATGCAAGTTAGTATTCCTAGGAAGCTAAGAAAATCTATAATTTACCTGTGAATTGTTGCTGGTTGCTGAAGTACAGTGGGGTGTTTTCGCCGAAGTGAAGTTAAGTAAAATGCGTCCATTTAGGAATAGATAAAGGGGTTCATGCGCTGCCAAGGTTAGTCACAGTTTTGGCTGCGCCGTCGTATAAATTCAAACACACTAGTCGCAACTTTATTAATAAACTTACAGAGTGTTTATTTTTTTAATGGCAAAATATTTAACAAATTTGTGTTTAACTACTTAAAGCCATGTAAATTGTTAACGATTGTCTGTAACAAGATGGTGCAATGAAAAATATCTAGACCGCGGAAGAAGGGCATTCTTCTGAAATTATTCATTTCTCGAAGCTTTTACGGTAAATCAAGAAATTCTCCAAATTAATTTGTGCGGTTGTGATATTTTAAGTTTTATCCTAAAATTTGACTAACGCAGTGTGTTGCCTAACCCCTCTCCTTATCTCCATTAAACTAGCTCTTTATGCTGGCTGATTGCATGTTAACCTGCTAACTAACATGCATAAGCAAGCAGTGACGGCGGCTAATATTTAAACTGACCTAACGTGTTCTTCGTGGCCCGTTTAATTTCAAAAATTTATTAATTAAGTAGTGTCTTGTGTTAGAAAACATTTTAAAATCATATTCAGAAAGTATGTGTAAAAATATAATAAATTGGTTTATCAAAAAATGTGGTAACCACTCTACTTAAACCAAATTTTGTTGTTTTCTAAGGAAAATATTATTTGCTTTCCACACTGTTCATTTTGTTATACTCTGGCTAACAAAGAATAAGTGTAGTGATCAAAAATTTTAAACGAAACTGCATTGGACTATTATTATACATAGTAACTGGTGTTTAAAGGAGCAAATATGCTATTAACGTTTCTCTGAAACTTGAAAGAATACTTTAATACTCTTTAATTGCTACAAAGTTTTAACGAACCGTGTTCGTTTATAACGCGGTTAGTTGGAAGTCGTGCAAATACTGAAAATGTCTCTGCCAGGAATTTTCAAATTACTTTAGAAGAGCAGCTCTACGTATTTGCAGAATGCATTTACGTGTTTTGTGTAAATTTGTTATAATTATACCAGCTGGCATGGATAATGTGGCGTTTACATGCCGACATAAAAGAATCAGCAATGCGGGTTGCTTCGATTTGCACCGCTACAGCTGATACATTTTCCAATCATTCCGTGCACGTGCTCCGGAATATTTATCCGGAATTGCCTGCTTGTGTGGAAGCATGTTGATATTCATGTTGGTTTAGGTCGACGCCGCAATCAAATCGTATGTGATTGTTCATGAAAGTGGAATACACTTGCTGTAGACGATTGCTGGATAAAATGAATGCAGATATAATTGAAATTTGCGACAATTTGCAATTTTTTTATGTTTTTTTGTGTAACATGCGTATAGCATTATTCCAGTAGGTGGCATATTACGCTCTTATGACGTTGATCAGATCTCTTTTTTTCTGATTTCAAAATAGATGGTATATTCAGGTTTACTTTCGTTTACCTGCGATAACAATGTTTATTTCACCTATAAAAATAAAGTAATACAAGAATATTGAATGATTTAATTAATCTTAAAGTATACAACCTATTAGCCTAAGTTATATTATATTGACCTAGAAGCAATCTCTTAACATTCTTCTATAGTTACTCGTCCCTCAAATGATACCTGCTCAAAATTTAAGTCAATCGTGTATCTTGACGCAATATTAACATTTTTAATCAATGAAACCATAATCAAGTCTGATATATTTTAATAAATTATTTATAAAACATAGCTGATGAATTAAACAGAATCGCTTGCGGGTACAATACTATAGCAAGCTTGTAATGATACGAAATTATGACTTAAACAAGTTATTAATTAGAAATTTGACATCCAGCTTAGTACATATTAATTGTTAGTTAACATGAATTAAATCATTTAAACATTTGAGTCTTAGAAATAAAGTGAATTGTATGTATAATATTTGTCAAGTATGTAAATTAGGTAATGTAATTTATCTACTTTAGTGGGATAAGTAAAGCAAACCTACAGAAAGATGGTCAACCCTGTTGGAAAAGCAATGCAAGTTAGTATACCTAGGAAGGTAAGAAAATCTATAATTTACCTGTGAATTGTTGCTGGTTGCTGAAGTACAGTGGGGTGTTTTCGCCGAAGTGAAGTTAAGTAAAATGCGTCCATTTAGGAATAGATAAAGGGGTTCATGCGCTGCCAAGGTTAGTCACAGTTTTGGCTGCGCCGTCGTATAAATTCAAACACACTACTCGCAACTTCATTAATAAACTTACAGAGTGTTTTTTTTAATTGCAAAATATTTAACAAATTTGTGTTTAAAGCCATGTAAGTTGTTAACGATTGTCTTTAACAAGATGGTGCAATGAAAAATATCTAGACCGCGGAAGAAGGGCATTCTTCTGAAATTATTCATTTCTCGAAGCTTTTACGGTAAATCAAGAAATTCTACAAATTAATTTGTGCGGCTGTGATATTTAAGTTTTATCCTAAAATTTGACTAACGCAGTATGTTGCCTAACCCCTCTCATTATCTCCATTAAACTAGCTCTTTATGCTGGCTGATTGCATGTTAACTTGAGCTCTCGCAAAGCAGTTGAGAGGTCTCCTTAAGCCCTTATCCAGATGCATAAGGGAGCAGTGACGGCGGCTAATATTTAAACTGACCTAACGTGTTCTTCGTCGTCCGTTTAATTTCAAAAGTTATTAATTAAGTAGTGTCTTGTGTTAGAAAACATTTTAAAATCATATTTACAAAGTATGTGTAAAATATAATAAATTGGTTTATCAAAAAATGTGATAACCACTCTACTTAAACCAAATTTTGTTGTTTTCTAAGGAAAATATTATTTGCTTTCCACACTGTTCATTTATATAATTTGTTATACTCTGGCTAATAAAGAAGTAAGTGCAGTGATCAAAAATTTAAACGAAACTGCATTGGACTATTATTATACATAGTAACTGGTGTTTAAAGCAGCAAATATGCTATTAACGTTTCTCTGAAACTTGAAAGAATACTTTAATACTCTTTAATTGCGACAAAGTGTTCGTTTATAATGCGGTTAGTTGGAAGTCGTGCAAATACTGAAAATGTCTCTGCCAGGAATTTTCAAATCACTTTAGAAGAGCAGCTCTACGTATTTGCAGAATGCATTTACGTGTTTTGTGTAAATTTGTTATAATTATACCAGCTGGCATGGATAATGTGGCGTTTACATGCCGACATAAAAGAATCAACAATGCGGGTTGCTTCGATTTGCACCGCTACAGCTGATACATTTTCCAATCATTCCGTGCACGTGCTCCGGAATATTTATCCGGAATTGCCTGCTAGTGTGGAAGCATGTTGATATTCATGTTGGTTTTCGGTCGACGCCGCAATCAAATCGTATGTGATTGTTCATGAAAGTGGAATACACTTGCTGTAGACGATTGCTGGATAAAATGAATGCAGATATAATTGAAATTTGCGACAATTTGCAATTTTTTTTATGTTTTTTTGTGTAACATGCGTATAGGATTATTCCAGTAGGTGGCATATTACGCTCTTATGACGTTGATCAGATTTTTTTTCTGATTTCAAAATAGATGGTATATTCAGGTTTACTTTCGTTTACCTGCGATAACAATGTTTATTTCACCTATAAAAATAAAGTAATACAAGAATATTGAATGATTTAATTAATCTTAAAGTATACAACCTATTAGCATAAGTTATATTATATTCTTAAACAACCATAAAAATTGAGACAGTAAACATTTATTACTAGAAATTACAATAAATTTGATTGAAGTTGAGTATCTTTAAAATAAGTGTCTCATTCTTTTGGAAGGAACAAAGCATTGTTCTGTTGAAACGAGTAAATATTTTTACGATCTAAGAGAATATTGTCATAGACGTAACTTCGGAGGGGTGCGGTGGATCAGTGCCCCTTCTCCCAATCTGTTGACTTCGAATTGGCATTTCGTATTTTTGACAGAAATTTGATTTTGCTCCGGCAATGTCATGCCCCAACTTACACCCTTTGTCTCAGTAATTGCCAAACACATTAGTTTTGCATTATTTAGGTTAATTAATCAAAGGAAACATTTTATGTGAAACAAATTGTTATTTTCGGTTTTAATAATGTTGTCGTCGATTTTAAAATGAGCAGCTGATGATGATGATTACATATTATCTCATTTATGTAATAGCTATTAACATATCTAGGAATGTTATGAGTATCATAACTGCCGCAGAGGATTTTAAGATATCTAAGGCCGTTATGATTCATAACATCCGTGGTTTGTTCAATAGTTTATCGGTTGCAGTATGATAATGGTTGCCATGTACGGTATAGGAATATTACCGTACAGATACAGTTATGACTTAGTTACCAGCCTACTATTCTAAATGTAAACAAAAGCTTGAAACCGATAGAATTTGTTAGTAAACCACGGTGCTCAACAATTTCATCCAATATGAACTTTGTCGCAAAGTCGGGGTGACTGACAATCCTCACGAAGACTGATGCGAGATTAATAAGGACACTTAAGTATAAACAATTTCATTTATTTTCTGTCATATACAGAACAACTTAGGTCTTATAAGGTTACTTATTAACTACTAAATTCTCAGTTCAGTTTGACTAAGAAAGCTCGGAAGGCGTTCTCAAATTTTCTAATAAGCCTATCAGAGCAGCTCTTAAATTCCGACTTCTAAGTCACATACATGAACGTGACAATGCATAATCGCTTCATAGTGCTATGTATTCGTGAAAATTCTAGGTTTCACACGGCAGTCAAGCAATCGACAGCTCGCAAATTATCTCTAATAAAGGTTACAACCCTGCAAAAAGAATTTGCTCCAACTGGCACGTATTTTTAGCCTAATTTTTATGGTCAAGTACAATTGTTGCGCTTATAAACACGTAATAATAATACTAATAAACCCTCCATAAATTTTATCCTTGGGCTTCAATGAGATTCAAATACTTTTCAGAGAAAAGCTTGTTCTAAATACCGGTTTTTAGTAACTTGTTGTAAACTATAATATGCAAATTTTTCCTACGAATTCTACCTTAAAAATAATTGTTAGATATTGCTTATGGCTAACTAAAGTACAGTCTCTTTGCACTACCGTGCATAGCCCATTTTCACACAAGAGCTCAAATTGTAACAACCTCTATATCTATTCAATGTCCATAATTACTCAAAATATTATGTATTAGTTCTTTGTTAACAACGAAAATGAACTTAAACATATCGCATATCGTTGAAGCAAGAAGCAAGCGCTTGCTAATACTCTTATAAAAACCTAATATGCCACCGACAAGAATAAACGAATTCAATAGCGATTTCAAGTAGTTTGAAACGTTAGAAGGATATTTTAAGCATTTTAGAAAACTGATACTCAGTTTTATAAAATTGTCTAAGAAAATAAAAAGCACTCGATAAAAAATCCACGATACTTGAGCAATTAGAAGAAACCAATGGCACAATTACACAACTAAAATAAAAGCATAAGGATTATGTCTCAGTTTTCTATGAAGACGATTGTAAACCTTTATTTTTTAAAAATACTTAATATTTCTTTTCAGGGCAGATAAATTGGGCATTTTTTCTGGAATGATATGAAACCTTGTATAAAACCATTACACCATTTTTGAAATGTTTTGAAGTAAATGTTGAGTGAACCAATCTTCAAACATTTCAGCGTCCATGTCCTGATAATAATCAGCGCTCGAAGTTTTAATATTTTTAGCCGACAATTTCAGGCATCCCTGAACCTTTATTAGCTACGGGCATGAATTATAATTACCCGCTTTCCGCTTGAATGAGCAGTGTTTAGAACAGCTGTTTGCGAGCCATCATTCCAATTGTTTTTTAACTATACGTTGTGTGTATCATACCATGTTTCGTCTAACCACATACGTATAGGCCGATTTTGGTGTTGATAAGCCTTTACTTTTTTCAAATACTCTTGCGTTAAAAGCAGAATACGATTGGATTCCACAATATATTGGCATTTGTTAACGTTTTGGTACTTTAATCCCGTATATGGAATTAACCCACGCTGTATTTTTTTACCCTTGTAGGGAAATTCAATTGTTTTTATTTCTTTAAAAATATTTTCAAGGCATAGGGGTTGATTTTTTTATAAAAGCAGTAAATTTTGCAATAAGTCGTGTTGTTGCAGCAGTGAATATGGGTGTAAATAAATATTGTTAGTACAGCTACATACCAAATACCAGCAGGCGCAGATGGTACCCATCTTTCCGGCTGCTGCATTTCGATATGGAAGAAAAGGAGAAACCACCATATTATTTTCTTAACTGCAGATACATTATACATAATGATGGCTCCCTCTGAATTCAAAATTACCGGAAGTAAAATAGCCTCCTAATCGGATCTTCGGGAGGGACTCCTTTAGGAGTCGAAAACGATGAGTTATAAAATCAAAAGAAATACTTTCGTAATATCCACGACAAGTAACTCCTGAAAATTGCAACTTGGAATGTAGGCAAGATCACTTGGAATGTGTGGATAATTGGAACATGCGAAACTTGAAATGGAAATACTGGATATCAGTATACTCGGAATGAGCTAAATGGCAAAACCAAGGTGGCTTTTGCGGCGATAAACATAGAATCATCTAATCCAGCCACTACGCTAGAATATCAAAAGTATGAATTGTACTAAGGAAGGGTTGGGGCATGAGAGTAAAAAACTATCTTCTCTACAGCGGCAGAATAGTGTTAGTTGGAATACAGATAAACAACAGCGAAGATATAGTAATTATGCAGATATATATGCCAAAAACGGGATACTCTGATGAAGAAATAGAAGAAATATACGAAGAAATAGAATAAGTATTTGAACATAAGCATTAACATAAAGAAGAAAGATCATTTGATTATACTAGGTGACTGGAATGCAGTTATGGGAGAAAAAAAAAAGATAATGCAATTAGAAGGTAGGTAAAAGAAACAAAATAGGGCAGTGGTTAATAGACTTCTGTACAGGAAAAGGACTGGTTATAGCAAACCAACCGGTCAATCAAAAACGAAACAACGACGAAGACACTTCTGCTGTAACTATAAATAACAACTGGGAACAACTAAAATGCTATTATCACAGCAGTAATAGGAAACCTAGACTTATCAAAGAACGAATCACGTAAACTGTGGATAAACGATATAGTAATAAAACTAATCAAAGAGAGAAGAAAATACAAAAACGGTAAAAAGATAAAGACAAAGAAAAATATAGAAAGTTAAGAAACGCAGTCAACAGAACAGCCAATAATGCAAAAGAACAATGGTTAAATAACAGGTAACTCAGAAATATCATACAACTAAATTAACGGAATACGTATGAGAAATGAACCAAGGGTTAGTTTTTCCTGTTGTCGAAAGTTGTAGCAGGTGTTTTGTCAGCTGGTAGATATCGGCCTAGGTTGCCCAACTCGCCGTAAGGGTCGGGGTTCCAGTGAAGAGAAGAAACTATACTTCAGTGAAAGAGATGCTATCTAGAAAAATGGCGCCCGCTTCTCGACACAGTGTAAATCCTTGGATCAAACCTTTCCAAAGTTGAGATACACCAAACTTCCAAAAATAACACCATCAGCTGAAGCTAATAATGGAATTTATTATCAACAACAACGTCTATCGATATGCTCTTATAGTGCAGTCAATAACGTTAAATATCATAACAAATAGCATATAATCCCGTGCGGGGATTTGCTAGTTACCTCCATCGGGTGAGTCCCCATGGGAATTGGGGGAAGCTCGTCGGGTATGCAATCCACCATATTCGAAGGGTAGTGGGGAAAGAAAGCACCCTGTGAAACAAAAACTGGTCAGGTCCTCCAGCTGGGGGTTGAGGCGTCGGGCTAACTCCTCAAGCCTCGTAAAAGACAGTAAAATGTGAAAAAACCCAAACAACAGGCTCGGAATCGGATGGATAAACAAAGACGGATAAAGCAAAAAAAACGGACAAAGATAATGAGAACTTGGAATGTGCAAGGTCTTTCTCGCAAAATCGACGAGGTCATGTACGAAATAAAGAGAATGAAAGCCGATATTGTGGTCTAACAGAGACTCAGAAGGAGGGGCAGGGTTCGGAAAACTTAGGACAATATGGCCACTTTTATAGTGGAGTATCAAGAGACAGACTAGCGCAACAAGGAGTATCCATAATTATTCATAGAAAATTCAGAACATTTATAACAAATTGGGAAGCGATACGTGAAAGAATAATAAAAGTTAATCTAAGTATGCTGAGATATAAAGTGACTATTTTAGGAATATATGCCGTGAATGAAAATTCTCTACTAGGTGTGAAGGATGAGTTTTTAGAGGAACTAAATATGGAAATTAATAAAATTGGTAAATCAAGAGAGTTAATACTGTTGGGGAATTTAAACAGTAGAACCGGGAAGAAGAATCAGGACAAAGTAGTGGGTAGATTTGGGGAAGATGAAGTAAATGACAACGAAGGTAGATTGATGTCTCTATATGAACAACACGAGCTGTGAATAGAAAATGGATTTTAGCAACATCATTGTATACACCAATATACTTGGACACAATCCGCCAGGAACTTAAAATCAATAATAGATTACCCAATAACAAAACAGACAACAAAATTAAAAATTCACTATGGGGTAAAGCTATAAATTGTCTCACTTTCTTACAATGTTCTGTCCTTTTTAATTTGGGGGAACAAAATCTTGCAATGGAATGGCGGTACCTTTATGTATTTAGTGACCTTAAGTTATAGTGTATAGGAGCGCCACATGTGGTAGCGATTATCACTTCCATACGACGAAAATAGTGTTTCCAGAAAGGAGAGAAAAACTAACGCTTGGGGAAGAAAGGGAAAATAACACAACGGATTTAGGGAAACAGACAATTTAGATAGTCTAGACAAGAGAGTGTAAGAATACTCTATAAGAGGAGGTTAGATAAAAAATTAGAAGATGATAATAGTGCTACCATACAAGAACACTATTTACATATCAAAAAGTGCATAAAGGCAGGAGCCCGAGAAGCTATCGGATTGTATGAACCAAATAATAGAACAAAAAAGCACAAATTGAGGAAGAGATAAGACAAGAAAAATAAATACTAAAAGTACCTGACACCAAAAACAGACACCGATAAAATAAGCTATAGAGCAGCTCAAGCGAAAGTAAGGAAAAGAATATGTAAAAAAAGAACGAAAGTTGGGAAAGGAATTGTAATAGAATAAACACCTACCTTTGGGGAATGAAAAGTTCAAAGAGTTAAAGATTCATTAAAAGCTTAAGAACGGACAGAAAAAATAATATTATTACGACAATTACACCACAATCATGTAAAATGTACTTTAAAAACCTTCTAACAAAAGATAGATGAAAATATAAAAACATACAAATGGAAGCACAGTGTACAACTTTGCAAGGAAATGTATTTAACGACCACTAA
Organism: Agriotes lineatus; assembly: GCA_940337035.1. NCBI lineage: Eukaryota > Metazoa > Arthropoda > Insecta > Coleoptera > Elateridae > Agriotes > Agriotes lineatus. The sequence continues at coordinate 32,776 of CALNHX010008886.1, forward strand.
CCTTTAAGATGGAGCGCAGCCTTTAAGTATGCCACATGCTTCTCACAAGGGTGCTAGCAAGTCGGCGAACGGAGGTAATATAAACCAAAAATTATCAGCGCGTTCAAGAAATTTCGATGCTTCCAAATCCTGCATTCAGAGCTAGCTGTACCAAGCTTTAGTGAATCATAAAAACCATAAGGCACAACCGTCTCGTTCGAAACTAGGGCAGAGCAGGCCGGAAAAAATCCGAAAAAGCAAATTACTATCTCTTGGAATTACTCAAAAAAGATATGACCCAACAAAAACTATTAGAATGCAAATGTGGGAACACAGACAGAACAAAGCAACTGTAACATTTCAAAATTTCTAAAATATAGCTAGAGTTGTCTATACTCCAAAGGAAAATTGATTCAATAAGCTACTTGAAATAAAACATATTTAGCCAATTCTAATATTGCACGCTAAAACTACAAACTAACTGTAACATACACTGGAACTGATACATACAGTGAGATGAAAAGAATGTACAGTGACAGAAACAATTAGAGCGCTGCAAACAAATCGATGGATTGCAAGGAAAAGAAGAAGACACATTAAATGTTGGTGAATGGAGTGAGACAAAAAACTAAATTCTACTTTTTCTTATATCATGCTGCTGTTGTATGTGTATTTTTTCCGAATTTATATAGATATTTCTGAATTTGTTTGCCGTTGTCTACAAAGCCATGAGAATATAATGAAAACGTAGGGGGTGACTCCAAATTCAATTATTTGTTAATTACTCATTCTGGGCCTAGTTGAGCCTCCAGATTTATTTATGCTGAATATTTGATACACCGTTGTTGAATATTAAAAGTCTATTTACTGTTACTGGTTTATATTTTATTCGTATATTCATGCTGTGACTATACATGAACTGGCTCGGTTGTTTTTTAGTTAGTTGAAGTAGGAGGCTTATCTGGTAGGCGGTGATTTGATCTGTAGCAAGATTTGTTTTCTTGTTGTGTTTAACGACAGGCGCCCAAAATGTTGTTGCTTCATAAAGATTTTATTTAACCCTAAGGATCGCTACCTAGTCCTTACTCACATCATATTTTCTGCCGCGAGTTAGAGCTAGCTAGGGCTGTGTCCATCCCTCGTTTAAGGGTGGTACAAATATTTGCTTTTTTAATTATTTTAGAGCGAATTTGTACATAAGTATAAAATTCTGTATCTACTCATGCCATTGTTTATTATTTTACATTTTGTAAAACAAACAATTGAAGACATTAAAATAATTGAAGTGTTGAGCATTTGTTATTAAACTCTCTAAAAATTAGACTGATATTTTTAATGACAGTATTTTTTTAGCACATGTCATAAGTGGCTATTTGTTTCAATAATTTCAAGGCACCTATAATTTTTGTGATAATGGTAATTTTAATTGTTTTAGTGTTTTGGTATTCCGGAATGTAAAACGATAAACGAGGTATTAGTTGATACAAAATTTTTCGCACTACAAAGAACTTCAGTCAAGTTTGCTCTAAAATAATTAGGGAAGCAAATATTTTCATATAAGGAAAATTACCATTGAAAACCCTATGGTACGTAAAGCATTTATACACTATATATATTATTCAGTGCTATATTTTATTGAAAGAGTACATTCGTGTAGAATCGATTTATATTACAATAAAAAATATTTAAAACCACGTTTACCACTTTTTAGTTTTGTTTAATTTCGCATTTCAAGTTCCTATAACAGGCCACATTCCAGCGTAGGGGCGCTGTTATGGAAAGTTATTAAAACCCCTACATGTTTTGTATGTCTGCCACTGACAGTTTAGAAACCGTTGTGTTAAAAATGTTCCAGTTAAAAACGCAAAAAGCATGCCCAAGGCAATACGCTTTCAACAAATACATGTGTTCGTTAATCACTTGAGCGTTCAAATAAATAACAAATTTAAATCAACGTCTATTACTTTTAGCCTGCATTATAGTCAATTTTTTTACTAAATTTTGTAGCCTAAGGAATACAGGCGACACACGTAGTGAGTACACAATCGTGGTTTCACGAGTTATTGATTTCTTTAAAACACTATATTTGGATTGTATCTGAAATCTGTTGTAATATACATAAACATTATTATTATTAATTTGCATTTATATATAGGGTTAGTTGCATATATGTATACCTTGCGTTATTGTTTTATATCTGGTTTTATTGGACCTTTGATTAACATTATTAATGAATTTGGGTTACAGTACAATTTAAGGTGTCCAGGAGATTGCATTTTTGTAGTAAAGGCTCTCAAAGCCGTAAAGTAGTTAATATTCTAAAACAAGATACAGAGGCGGTGCTTTGCGAACGATTGAGTATCGAGGAACTTTCTTAATTTTCTATTTATGTGACTTGCTTTTGCTTTCCTAGGGTGATGTAATTCCACGACTTCTGGCATACGTGCCTTGGATTGTGTAGCTGTAGCCGATATCAGAGGTTGAGTTCGATCAGTAATTCGTTTAGCGTAGGAAACTCCTTCTTTTTAAAATTTTGTCGGTAATACGTAGGTATGAGGTTCATTATGTTGTACAGTATAGAAAAAATTTAATCTTTTTTTTCCTTTCCCTTTTCCTTTTAAGCTGAGAGAGCAACTTAAATTATGGAGCACCTATCCCATTAGTATTTCTATCCAGTAGCATTTCCTATGAACAAATTCAGGTTGTTTGTAGTTTCATAGTAGGTTATTCACAAGTGAATAAATACTTAATGCTTTGGCATATAAAATACGAATGAAAAGAGAAATACGTGTAAAGCTTGGTCTAAAAATAGATATACAGAGTGCCAGATGTTTGAGTTCCACCATTGGGATATCGCTTATCTGTTAATTTCTGTTATAAAGAAAAAAACACAAATTTTACATTTTCATTTTTGGTTATTTGGCGCACTTGTTATTTATCTTACACAACCTTCGTTAAAAAGTATTCTAACACTTTTTATGCCGAATTTAATAAATTTATCGAAAATAAAATCTTCATATTCAATTGTCAATTTTCTTCTAAGATAGTTAGATGAATCTTAAAGTTTCTGCAGCTCATACTCCCAAACCATTATCCACGTGTTCAACAAGTCGCTGTCTCGTAAATTACTCAAACAAGACAGAGAGACAGGTGAATAATGCATTACGTCTCTAAACGACCAGCTGCTGCCTCATAAATCAGTCAAAAAGGCAGTAAAAGTCACTTCAAGATTAAGATATGAGCCATAGAACACACACGTTGAACAGATAATTTTGAGATGTCAATCAAAGCGCTCGTTAGGCCATTAAAAAGGTGGTAAAAGTCATTTCAAGATTTATATATGAGCCACTTAATTAACAGGTATTCAGTAGTAAATTGTTTCTCGCAAACCTCGTAGCGATTTACTCAAGCACATTGCCGAATTAATCGTCTGCTCCATTTTCAACCAATAGTTGTCAACATCTCATTATACTCCGCCGCAATCAGCTTTCAGATTCTTTATAAGGGTTTGGCATAGTTTTCTGCAGAGAACTCATTCAGTTGCGGCATTTAAGCAAGTTGGTACCAAGTGTACTTGTTTTGACCACGACGGTTGTAATTTCCAGAAATATCTTCTCAATGAGCTTTGCAGGATTTAATTTACGGAATCAATCGCACGTTTGAATAACCTTTCACAGTAATTATCGTTTGACGAATTCATACTCTTGTAAATAGTTAAAAAAGATTACCGTTTATAAATACTCATGATCATTTCACGCATTCATAATCCTATAAATAGTTAAATTAAGATTATTGAATGAAAATATTTAGCAGTTTGTAAAACACCGTGACGTCATGTAGAACTTAGAAGTCAATAATTAAGACAGATGTGATCATTGTAAATAGTAATTTTAGTGTTTTGACGTTAATATATTGAATTTTAATTATCCTATGTTTTCTTTGAATTTGACGGTTGTTGCATGCCGTCTTTCCTGTATTTAAGTGTAAAAGGTGCTAGCTGTCGGAAATCACTTAAAGTAAGTTCCATTCGGTTCAGCACAAGGAAGGACTTCGCTGCATCAGTATCAACAACACACCTGCGGGTGATGTTTTCTTTCCACTTTTAAGTATTAGATATAACATGCAACTTTTAACCTTGGCATCCATGTGCTCTGGAAGTTTTGTGATCTTTAAAACAAGTTGTTCTAGTTAATCACTGGTTATGCTTACATAATCATTTTGAAAAAGTTTTATATCCTGGTGTGTATTCTTTTCAACTTGGGAATAATATTAAGGAAAATTCTGTTAATTGTTTATTGAAAGTGAGGTTATGGCGGATAACTGTAATGTTTGTTAGCTGCTTACTTCTGAGAATGAAGACAAAATAATCTGTGACAGTTGCAGAGCCATTTTTCACTATACTAATATAAAAGAAAAAAACTGTTCTGCTTTAGCTGCTACGGAATATCGGGCTGTAGTACTTTAGAAGAGGGGTACTTTTTTCTTTTGTACTGAGTGCAAGGAGGCATTCAAAAATGTGCCTTACCTACTAAAGCAGATAAAAAATCTGCAAGGGGAAGTCACTGCATTGAGGAGGTAAGTAGATGACCTAAAAACGGCGAAACATGAGCTGTGCGATAGTGAAACCATCTATAGTGAAATTAGTGACCGTGTTTGGAGAGAAAAGAACATAATGATTTATAATGATACTGAATCAACGGTTGAAAGTTTTACAGAACGTATTTCCGCAGATGTCAACATTGTAGATGAGGTGTCTAAGTTAGTTAATGTAACGCTCACTGAAAAAAATATTGTGAATGTACAGCGTGTTGGTAAATTTACTGGAGGGAGACCTAGATCCTAGATCAATGAAAGTCACTCTAGACAGCAGCTCAGTCGTCAAACAACTACTTCGATCCTGATTCAAGCTAAAAAGTTCAGTATTTCAAATCAGTGCGGACAGAACAAAGATGCAACAAGACTACCTTAAGCAAGTAAAGGAAGAATTTCAAAAACAGATAGATGGTGGCAAGAAGGATATTTGTTTAAAATACATTAATGGGATACTTAAAATTGTAAAAGCAACGTCCAGTGTTTCAAAAAACGACACAACATAAATTGTTATTTTCAAAATGTTGGTGGCATTAAAACTAAAATAGATCTTCTTAAAAATACCGTATCAGTGTGTGACTATGACGTACTAATTATTCTGGTTGAAACTTGGCTAAATTCAGATATCCTTACCAGTTAAATTAATTTTGATAACGTTGTTGTGTACAGACTTGATCGCAGTGCTCTTACCAGTAACAAGGAACAGGGAGGTGGAGTGCTGATAGCTGTTAGAAATTCGATTCCTTCGCGTATTATAACCCAGAACCATAATTCTGTAGAACACCTATTTGTTTCATTTGTTTTGAAAGGTAAACAGAAATTTATACTAGGTGCTGTTTATATCCCACCACAGTCCAGGGAAGATATCTACAACCAACACTGCCAGTCAGTTGAAGATATTGCTGCTGCTTATCCGGGATATAATATGATATTAGCAGGCGATTATAATTTGCCTGAAGCTACTTGGATAAACTACCAATACGGCATTGGAGTCGATTCTCCACAATTCTCAAGCGCCAATATTGTTTGTGATAGTTTTACGTTTCTTAATCTCAATCAGGTTAATAACATAAGCAATAACCATAAGGTATACTTAGATCTCGTTTTCTCACACAACCCAGATGTTAAGGTTGATAATGCCATAGATCGACTAACTGAAAATAGTTATCATCATCTAGCCTACTTAATACAAATTCCTGCCACTTCGCCAACCAATAATTTAAATAGTGAGGTAACATATTATGACTTTAAAAATGCGGATTTCAGTTCATTAAATTATTTCTTGGCAGCTATTGATTGGGATCACGTATTCAGAAATTAATTTGTTTGTACCAGTTAGATCGTATAAGCCCTCAACATTTCCAATCTGGTTTTCAGGAGAATTAAAGAATCTGATCATCAAAAAGAAAAGAGCTCACAGAAATTTTATGCTTAGTAATAGTAATGACGACTATGTTATATTTGCTAACTTACGCTCTCAATGTAAAACATTATCTTTACAATGCTATAACTCTTTTATACAAAATATTGAGAATCGTCTCTATGTCGATCCTGCTTCATTTTGAAAGCATATTGATAAATTAAAAAGATCTTATGGGTATCCAGTTCAGATGTTTTCCAAGAAGGCGACTGGTCATTCAGGTCATGATTCTGTAAATCTCTTTGCAGTTTCTATCTGATGTGTATAAAGCAGATAACTTGGATTTATAGATTCTTCTTGGTTCCTTGTTTTAGCGTTACTAAAGTATTGATGCCATTTCCAAGCTACCAGATAAAATCTCTACTGGACCTGATTGAATACCGTCTCTACTATAAGAAAATTGTAGCTGTACTTTATCCAAACCCATTCAGACTATTTTTAACATATCACTACATTCTGGAGAATTCCCACAGTTTTGTAAGAACAGTTACATTACTCCTATATTTAAGTCAGGTAATCGTGAAGATGTTAGCAACTATAGAGGCATATGTATACAATCAACCATTCCTAAAATGTTAGATAAATTGATAACCAATTATATGTCTACCCGATTAAAAAATACTATAATTCAGGAGCAACATGGTTTTTGTCCCTATAAATCGACTACTACAAACCTATTAATATACACCAATTACCTGTTGAATGCCCTGGAAATGAGATCTTAGGTTGATAGTATTTATACTGACTTTTTCAAGGCGTTTGACAGAGTTAGTCATGGTCTTTTAGTTAAAAAGATGCTTGACATGGGGATAAATGCTGCTTTGGTTCAGTGACTGCACAGTTTCTTGACCGATCGCTTCCAATGTGTTCGCATTAATAATTTTTTATCGCCAGCCTTCCCGGTGCTGTCCGGAGTACCGCAAGGGTCTCATTGTGGACCATTACTCTTTAATATTTTGTGAATGATTTAGATAGGTACATTACAAACTCCAATTTTCTACTATTTGCTGGCGACTTAAAGATTTTCCGGGAAATTAATGGTTCCGATGATGTTCATCTTTTACAGTTGGACATTAATAGCTTTCTTAAATGGTGCTCAGTTAATCAATTGGATATCAATGTTGCTAAATGTTTTTTTATGAGCCAAACTAACTTATCAGAATACCCACTTATAGATGAAGTTTTGAGAAAGGTTGACGTAGCGAGGGATCTTGTAATCTTACTAGATAAGAACCTTAGCTTTAGTAGACATGTCGAAAAAATTACGAACTTGGTTTCAAGAAATCTGGGTTTTATAACAAGGAATAGTAGACAGTTCTTACCAAATATACTTAGAACACTTTTTTGCACTCTGGTACGTCCTTCGCTTGAATACGGATCAATTATTTGGGCACCACATTATAAAACACACATCGATAAGATTGAACGTATTCAAAGTAAGTTCTTAAAAATATACGCTTACCGCAAGGGCTATGACCTAACTCTAATCAATTACCCTCAGCTTCGCCAAGAATTAAACCTGACTTCTCTTTTCTCAAGTAGGAAGTCTATAGACTTATGTTTCCTATTTAAATTAGTTAATGGAATGATTGATTCGCCTATATTACTAAATCTGATTGTTTTAATACCAATGTCAGAGTACGTAACCCACCACTATTTCGTATTCCTTTTCATAAAACAAACTACGGAATAAATAATCCCATTACCAGAGCTTTTTTTCATTTAAAAACCACGTGAACAATTTACAGAATGTTTAATATATTTATGTTTTCCTAATTATCACAAAACTTTTGCTATTAGCACGTATTTGTTGTTGTGTATATTAAAAGTAAATTTTTCATTTAAATGTAAATGGTGTATGCCGTTAATAAATAAATAAAATAAAAAAAGAAATCGCTTAGTATTATCAATAGCAAAGTGGTGGCGCTTAGGCATTTCGTCCCCTTTGAAGTTATCGAACGCTTGCAAGGTGTAACGGGCAATCCGGAAATATCCTACGCCCTCTCGACTAGCTGCCGCAATCCCATGCGGGCTGGGCTTGTAATCACCCAATATTGTCGTAATCTTATTTTATCGGGTAATAAGATGCAGGAGAACTTCTCCGGAAATACTATACCAAGTGGAAACCCTGAGGGTTGAACACTACTAATGTATAACTTAATTTTTGCCTTATTAATGTACACATGTATAACATTATATTTATTTTGAAAATTATCCAGTGTTTTTACTGATCTATCATATATTTGAGTAAAAGTATTTTTCCGATTTGAGCTAAACCCGAGGTAATAATTTTGGCGCGTTTAGTAAAGGGGTGGTCACAAGGTAAGTACGCTTTTTGTAGATCATATCGGTTGCAGCAGTTCCTTGCTTCAAGTACTGTCAGCTTAGTGCTGATGTTGCTTTTCATTTTCCAGTTTTAATATGAAGGTTTATATATTGTTGACTATGAGGTAATGTTGCTTTGTATCGCGAGCTAAAGGAAAAACTGATCCTCAGCGGGCTGTGGAAATTCAAACGTGTGAATAATATGTTGGTGGCACTGTAAATCTATGTCAAATTCGAGGTTATCAGGTTAGACTTTGTGTCAGTCTGTGTCAAAACTGACGCAGAACCTAACCTCGAATTTGACATAGACTTACAGTGCCACCAACATATTATTCATACGTTTGAATTTCCACAGCCCGCTGGGGATCAGCCGTTTTTGGATCTCTTGATGCTGTATTCGTTAATGTTGTTATTAGAGTATAAAATGGCAAACAAACCATTTTATCTCTTATAGAAAGAAGTGTAAAAGCCAAAACTGTTTTTTCCCTTGCTCTTTCTAGCACTTTCGGAAATCAGGTCTTGCCAGACGTAGGCTGCTTCAGGCGCCAGTGAGTAGAGCGGATTACTTGCTTTTATTTTTGGTTCTTTTTTGGTAAATTTTGCAAATATTAATTTGCTACCTCGTTTTTGCTAACGTAATGCTTCTTCTGGCGTTTTCCTGGAATTGACGACGCTTTAGTCCTGTCGTATTAAATACTGATTTTCCACAAGCTGGGGCTAAAGAAAAATATGGCGACATCCACAATCATGATGAATTTCGGATGGCGCATTTGCGATAGTTTAATGGTGTCTCTTTGTGGTGGCGTGCAGATTTCCCGCGGTTGCTTGCTTTGTTCTAATGTCGTTTTATACCTTCAGGTATGAATTGCGATAGTTGTCTCATGTGGCTTGACAGGAGATTAATGCTTTTGTAGGAATTTCCTCGGAGTTTCCGGATTTATGTCCTCTTCAGTAATAAAACCATTAGTTGGGGAGACCTTTTAAGTGCTCCACATCTATTTAATAAATCTCAAAAAGCTGCCTGCCTCGAGACTTGTTCAGGGCCACGGCGCCGCTGTCTAACCTAAGCTCCAGGATAACACAAGGTTGGGTTCTATGTTTTACCACTTTATCTACGTACGGCGTCGCTGAATACCAGCAATAGGTCTCGCTAATCATACGTGATTTCTTCGAACCACCAGTTGTTCAAAATTATTTTAAAATAACAGGGTTGTAGTTTATCTGTTGTTAACTACGTCCAACGAGTCCGAAGAGCCAAAGTAACAACTAGAAACCCCAATCTTGCAACCATAATCTGAGATACAAATCTAGAATGCCAACGCAAGAACTAGAAATTTAAATTTAGAAGTATATCTAGGTATAAATCCATATACTAGAATATGAAAATCCGGAAATCTAAAAATCCGGAAATTTTTCAATACGAATACACTAAAATCTTTAAGTGTAAATTGGCTCTGCGACCTTTCTTAAGATTAAAAAAAGATAACGATGTACGAACCTCTAAATTTCATGTCCTTGTCTCTTGAAGATTACAAAAGGTTTGTTTTTACGAATTCTGCTGTTGTTTAATTGAAAGATAAAAGAAAACAGATAAGCTGTTTACCACCATAGAGGAATAAAATATTACTAGAAAATGTGACCATAGAAGAATGTTCCCAATTGACCGCGCTAGGGTTCACGCGGCAATATGGTAAATTCGCGAAATAGTGTAGACGATACGCCAAAATCCAATACAAAATGCCTGATCACCTAAGGCAGTACAAGACATCAGGCGTAAATACGATCAGGTGAGCTAAATAATGTAAGAACAGAAATTACTTTGCCAATACATTTACATACTAAGTGGAACAAGAGATACTACCTCTTACGATCGCCGGGCTCCATAGCTCAGTAGTAAGCCTTCTGGCTACTAAACTAAGGGTCGAGAGTTTGATCCCCGATGCCGGTGAGGTTTTTAAAACCAACAAAAATGCGGATGAAAACCTCTACAGAATTCCATCATTCGGAAGTGATGTAAAGCCGTGGATCCTATGTTACTACGATTTGTAGCATGTAAAACATCTCTTGCTAAGGTTGGAACTCCTTAGTCTCGGCAAAATTCTAAGTAGGACTAAGGTACCTGGTACTCTGCATGCCTAGACCTTGTCCATGGGGTTGGCAAAAAGGGCCTATGAAGGCCTACTTGCTAGACATGAGTCTCCCCACAAATACTACTACTACTACTACTACCTATTACGATCTCCAGGCTTCCAAACTTGATAGATAAGCCAAAATAGTATATTGTGTATCTAGGACGAAAAGCGTAACATTCTCAGACGACTGTGAGTATTGTTGGACGAGGCGAATGCCGGGCCCAACAACACAGGGGTCTGGGAATGTTGCTTTTTGTCCAAGATACACATACTCTTTTTCCGCCGATCGATATGAGTAATTTAAAAAAATTGAAAATAGTACTACTCGAATATTCCCTGCCTAGGCCGGGAATATTATTCCTGTACAGTTGTATTGTAAATTATCTAGCAACGGCTGATGTAATGAAATGTTTGAATTATTCCTGTGCAGTTTTATTGTAAATTACCGAGCAACGACTGATGTAATGGAATAATGGAATGTTTGAATTCGTTCAACAAAACTTTGTCAATAATGTGACAGTTCTAGTACGATTGGAGGAAAAGTTATTTACGGCATTAACTTCCAAAACGTCACAATCGACACTTTTGGTTTAGAAACAGGTCAGGATGTAAATTACCAAAGCTAGTTAAACGAAATAATACATTCAGAGAGGCTTAATAAAATTAAGAGAGCTCACATGACTCGAGGAGGGCGAATGCGAGAAATTCAAACCAATCGTATTAATGTAGCTACAACTCAACGTTAACGGTGGCAGCTAAGATCACCTACCTTATATTAAATTTGCAAAGCCATTAAGTAGCTTTTAGGGAAAACTAAGGTGAGTTAGATCGCTAGAGATAACGTTAGTAAATAAAGTGAAAATAAACGTAACAATAGTCAATAACCTTTGTATCTCAATGTCGAATGGTCACTCAGCCCACCACAGTGAACTACAGAAAAAGTTTCGCCTATCCATGGATTTGAACGGAGGACTTACTTATTGCAAGCCTGTATTATATCCACTATATATATATATATATTACGAAGGTTTTCGCGGCTGATATGTATTAAAGGTAAACATTTCAGGGTGTCATACCGCTTAATAAATTCGAAGATTTCTCCAACTGGTTGAAGAACATCTTGAATGGCACTTGGAGTTGGACGACGTTTCGACGAAATCACATTCGTCATTTTCAAGTCCTTGTAGTAGTCCTGGTTTGGCTTCTAGTTATGCGGCAACACGACGGACTGTCAACTTGATGTACAGCTGACTGAATAGGTTGTTTATCAATTACTGTGGCAACTAGCATCGAGGGAGCTGTACTGCTAGAACGGATGGCTGGTGTTCGTAGAGAATGGCCGGCCGTTGCTTGTAGTAACGTTGGTAACCACGATGCAGGTAATCGGCTTGTGTCGTCGCGGGTGTTCATACAATTCGGACGTTTCACGATTTCGATGGCTTCTCGTATGATGCATGCGTTTTTGTGTTCGACGCTGACAATGCTCTTGGTGTTTTCGAAATCAATCTTGTGCGAAGTATCCCATATATGATGCACTAGCGATGAAGTGTGTTCCATCTTCTTAACATAATTCTGATGTTCCTCCTTGCGTGCCTGTATTCTCCGGTTGGTGTGGCCTATGTAGCTGCTATCGCAATCCCGACACGGTATCTCGTAGACTCCTTGGTTTTCCAAAGGGATGTACTCTTTAGGATTCCTCAGTATGGACTGGATTATTCTATCCGTGGTAAAGGTTGTCCTGATGTTACATTTTCTAAGGATTCTTCCGATTTTCTCTGTCGTGCCTCGGATGTAAGGTAGGTACGCCGTGCCACAAGGTCTCTCCTCTTCTGCGTCTTGCGTTTTGGTCTTCGGTGGTCGGAACGCTTTCCTAATCGCTGCTCTGCCATAACCATTTTGTTCGAATACTCGAGCAAGGGTTGCTAATTCTTGTCTTGTATTCTCCTTGTCGGCTATCCTTCTTGATCTACAAACCAGTGTTGTCAGGACTGATTGTAGTTGAGCAGGGTGGTGGTGTGAATTAGCATTTAGGTAGCGATTGGTGTGCGTGGTCTTCCTATAAACCGTGTGCCCCAGTTTGCCATTCTTCTTGGTGATGAGAACGTCTAGGAATGGAAGGTGGTTGTTCTTCTCCAATTCCATCGTAAACTGGATCTTATTATGGATGCTATTGAGATGGGTAAGGAAATCAGCAAGTCGATTCTTACCGTGACCCCATATGGCAAAGACATCATCGACATACCGAAGCCAAAGTTTCGGTTTGTAAATGGTGCTTTCCAGTGCTTTCGATTCGAAGTCCTCCATGAAGAGATTCGCAATGACGGGAGACAAAGGTGAACCCATCGGCGCTCCTTCTACTTGCTTGTAGCGTTGACCATTATAGATGAAATATGTATTCTGGAGACAATGATCGGCAAGTTTGATGATGTGTTGAGGTGGATCATACTTCTGTTTAATTACGTTTAGAGCTTCGGCAACTGGCACTTTAGTAAACAGAGAGACGACGTCAAAGCTCACGAGGATATCGGTCGGTGTAATTTTCTCCTTTTGCAGCATCTCGATGAAGTGGGTAGAATTCATAACGTATGAAGCCGCATCTGCCACATGCGGCTGCAGATGTTTAGCTACGAACGCTGCAAGTCGTTGGATAGGTGATCCTATGGAACTAACGATAGGCCTAAGCGGTGTTCCATCCTTATGAATTTTTGGGAGACCGTATATCTTGGGACATTTAGACGACTTTTCTCTAGGTATAAGTTGATTTTGCACTTCAGTTTCGATGTTACTCTCCTTTATCTTCGACTTGGTGGTCTTCTCCAAATACGTTGTTGGATCTGTGGAGATACATTTGTAAGCACTGTCCTGCAGTAAAGAAATCATTTTAGAGTGGTAGTCATCGTTGTTCATGATAACGGTGACATTTCCTTTGTCTGCAGGAAGAATAATGATGTTGTTGTTCTGACGAAGATTCTTGAGTGCCAAAGATTCATCACGGGATAGATTCGATTTGGGTGGTTTAGCCAATCGTAAGATTCGAGAGGTATCTTGTCGGATGAGATCGGCGGTATTCTTATCCAGTCTCGAAATCGCAGTTTCTACTCCGCAGATGATAGATTCCACTGGAATACGTTTTGGAGCTATGGCGTAGTTGAAACCTTTAGCAAGTGCAGATATCGCAGATTCATCCAAAGTAATATCAGAAATATTACGGACAACTTTAGACATATCCAGATTAGTAGTACGATACCCTTTTTGCGTTGAATAAAGATGGTCGAATTTCTTCCTTTGCTTTATCGTGTAGAGGTTTCTGTTAGTTTCCGCTCGAAAGTCTGCTAATTGGTCGATGATGTTCCAGATCATAGGGTGGATGATCCCGCTGAGGTGAAGATGCAAATCAAGAAGTTCTTTATTTATTTTGGCCAAAATGTGTCTCGTCTCTTTGATGGAATCTCGAAGAAGAGCAGCACTCGCCTTGTTCAGAATGTTCGTGGTCCGATACGTTTTTCGATGGAATGACAATCTAGCACAGGTCGGGATGATGTTCTGATCTCTGCAGCGTTGCAGGAATGTCAAATTGCATAGATTTTTACATTTCTTGGACCGCAGTATTTCAAAACTTCTGGTTTGATGGAATATATTCTCCCCGTAGAGACGTATAATAATATTACGAAGGTTTTCGCGGCTGATATGTATTATGTAAAAATCTATGCAATTTGACATTCCTGCAACGCTGCAGAGATCAGAACATCATCCCGACCTGTGCTAGATTGTCATTCCATCGAAAAACGTATCGGACCACGAACATTCTGAACAAGGCGAGTGCTGCTCTTCTTCGAGATTCCATCAAAGAGACGAGACACATTTTGGCCAAAATAAATAAAGAACTTCTTGATTTGCATCTTCACCTCAGCGGGATCATCCACCCTATGATCTGGAACATCATCGACCAATTAGCAGACTTTCGAGCGGAAACTAACAGAAACCTCTACACGATAAAGCAAAGGAAGAAATTCGACCATCTTTATTCAACGCAAAAAGGGTATCGTACTACTAATCTGGATATGTCTAAAGTTGTCCGTAATATTTCTGATATTACTTTGGATGAATCTGCGATATCTGCACTTGCTAAAGGTTTCAACTACGCCATAGCTCCAAAACGTATTCCAGTGGAATCTATCATCTGCGGAGTAGAAACTGCGATTTCGAGACTGGATAAGAATACCGCCGATCTCATCCGACAAGATACCTCTCGAATCTTACGATTGGCTAAACCACCCAAATCGAATCTATCCCGTGATGAATCTTTGGCACTCAAGAATCTTCGTCAGAACAACAACATCATTATTCTTCCTGCAGACAAAGGAAATGTCACCGTTATCATGAACAACGATGACTACCACTCTAAAATGATTTCTTTACTGCAGGACAGTGCTTACAAATGTATCTCCACAGATCCAACAACGTATTTGGAGAAGACCACCAAGTCGAAGATAAAGGAGAGTAACATCGAAACTGAAGTGCAAAATCAACTTATACCTAGAGAAAAGTCGTCTAAATGTCCCAAGATATACGGTCTCCCAAAAATTCATAAGGATGGAACACCGCTTAGGCCTATCGTTAGTTCCATAGGATCACCTATCCAACGACTTGCAGCGTTCGTAGCTAAACATCTGCAGCCGCATGTGGCAGATGCGGCTTCATACGTTATGAATTCTACCCACTTCATCGAGATGCTGCAAAAGGAGAAAATTACACCGACCGATATCCTCGTGAGCTTTGACGTCGTCTCTCTGTTTACTAAAGTGCCAGTTGCCGAAGCTCTAAACGTAATTAAACAGAAGTATGATCCACCTCAACACATCATCAAACTTGCCGATCATTGTCTCCAGAATACATATTTCATCTATAATGGTCAACGCTACAAGCAAGTAGAAGGAGCGCCGATGGGTTCACTTTGTCTCCCGTCATTGCGAATCTCTTCATGGAGGACTTCGAATCGAAAGCACTGGAAAGCACCATTTACAAACCGAAACTTTGGCTTCGGTATGTCGATGATGTCTTTGCCATATGGGGTCACGGTAAGAATCGACTTGCTGATTTCCTTACCCATCTCAATAGCATCCATAATAAGATCCAGTTTACGATGGAATTGGAGAAGAACAACCACCTTCCATTCCTAGACGTTCTCATCACCAAGAAGAATGGCAAACTGGGGCACACGGTTTATAGGAAGACCACGCACACCAATCGCTACCTAAATGCTAATTCACACCACCACCCTGCTCAACTACAATCAGTCCTGACAACACTGGTTTGTAGATCAAGAAGGATAGCCGACAAGGAGAATACAAGACAAGAATTAGCAACCCTTGCTCGAGTATTCGAACAAAATGGTTATGGCAGAGCAGCGATTAGGAAAGCGTTCCGACCACCGAAGACCAAAACGCAAGACGCAGAAGAGGAGAGACCTTGTGGCACGGCGTACCTACCTTACATCCGAGGCACGACAGAGAAAATCGGAAGAATCCTTAGAAAATGTAACATCAGGACAACCTTTACCACGGATAGAATAATCCAGTCCATACTGAGGAATCCTAAAGAGTACATCCCTTTGGAAAACCAAGGAGTCTACGAGATACCGTGTCGGGATTGCGATAGCAGCTACATAGGCCACACCAACCGGAGAATAAAGGCACGCAAGGAGGAACATCAGAATTATGTTAAGAAGATGGAACACACTTCATCGCTAGTGCATCATATATGGGATACTTCGCACAAGATTGATTTCGAAAACACCAAGAGCATTGTCAGCGTCGAACACAAAAACGCATGCATCATACGAGAAGCCATCGAAATCGTGAAACGTCCGAATTGTATGAACACCCGCGACGACACAAGCCGATTACCTGCATCGTGGTTACCAACGTTACTACAAGCAACGGCCGGCCATTCTCTACGAACACCAGCCATCCGTTCTAGCAGTACAGCTCCCTCGATGCTAGTTGCCACAGTAATTGATAAACAACCTATTCAGTCAGCTGTACATCAAGTTGACAGTCCGTCGTGTTGCCGCATAACTAGAAGCCAAACCAGGACTACTACAAGGACTTGAAAATGACGAATGTGATTTCGTCGAAACGTCGTCCAACTCCAAGTGCCATTCAAGATGTTCTTCAACCAGTTGGAGAAATCTTCGAATTTATTAAGCGGTATGACACCCTGAAATGTTTACCTTTAATATATATATATATATATATATCATCCGATATTGAATTTTGAGAAGTGCATGTGTTTTTGAAGCTCCGATATAAAAAACCATTTGGGCCATATCGAGTTATTTAAAAAACGCAAGAAAGTAGTGGAGAAGAAGAAGCAAGGGTTTCTCAAATCTGAAAAGATTGAAAACGCAGGAAAGCCACCTGAGCAGTGAGTAAACTTGTTATAAATAATATTGGTTGAGGTTAAAAGATAGCAAATAAGGCGGAAAGTTGCATGCAGCTAATAGATAAGGAAAATAGCAATACACAAACTGGATCCACGCCAAATTTTTGAGGATAGGCAACACACTGTACGCTAGAGTGTGCATAGTTACGTATATCCAGAAACTAAGGAACAAACTGAAATACACAAGAAGGGCCGGCTCTCTGAAGTGCAGAACTGGGGGCATCACTTAACAAAATAGCGGGCTGATAGTAGGCTAACCTTCGAGAAGTAGATTCGGGTGAACCTATTTTCGCAGCATAACTAATAAATAACAACTTAAAGTGCAATAATAATACAAAAAGGGGAAAATGGATAGTGAGGACTATTCAACCGATGACTCAAGAAAGAGGAAAAATATACCAGAGACCGAGGGCGAAGAGGTATTTACAAGAAGTAAAAAAACAGCAAGGTCCCCATCCAAAACGGCCAAAACTGAAAAAGGTAAAGATGGAAAATTAGATGTGATATTAAAAATGATAAGTAACCTAACAACGGAGATGAAAGACGAAATGAAAGATATAAAAGAAGAAATTCAACAATCAAGAAGTGAGCAGAAGCTTTTCATGCAAGAGATTAATAAACTGAAAGAAGATAACAAACAGCTTAGGAAAGAGAATGAAAAGATAAAACAGGAAAACGAAAGTATAAAAAGAAAGAGAGATGAAGGAATTAAAAAACGATATGGAATGGTTACAGAAAGAAAAACGAAAAAACAACGTCATCATGAGCGGATTAAAAATCGATACATATAATCCAGATATCCTGAAGCCTGCCATGGAGAACTTTGTGCAACAGCATCTAGAGATTTCAGTTAATATTAAAAAAGCATCTAAAATTGGAGAGAAAACATGCCTAATAGAATTGGAAAATGAATCTGATAAAAAAATTATTATGGAGAACAAACCGAAACTAAAGAATATTAAAACCGAGAAAATATACATAAATGATGACCAAACAAAAGCCGAGAGAGAAAAGCAGCGGAAAATAAGAGCGTTTGCACAAGAAGAGATAGGGAAGGGCAAAACGGTGAAAACCGGGTATAGTAAAGTGATAGTGGAAGGCGTGGAATGGAAATGGGACAAGAATAAAAGGGAACTTCAAAAAACGGAACCGAAGAAACGCCAAAAAAGTAAAATATCAAAAGGCATCCCCAAAAATAAGTAAGAACCAGGCAATGAACACGGATATGAAAAAGGAACAAATGATAAAAGGAAGAACAAAAGGTAATGGTAACGAATACACGCAAGAAGAAATAGGAAGCTGTTGTAAATTGGGTACATGGAATTTAGAAGACGTATATGAAGAACGTGGGTGTAATGAAATGGATTTAAAAAAAAGAAAAGTCTACCAGAAAAGTTCTGTAATAAAAATAGGAACATGGAATGTTCAAGGAACAAATCAAGAAGGTAAACTTAAACAGCTAAGCGAGGAGTTAAAACAAAGGAATATAGATTTTTTAGCAATACAGGAAATGAAACAAAAAGAAAGTAGTACAAAGGAAATAGGCGATTATATTTTGTTTGCGGGAGCATGCAAGAGATCTATTTTTGGGGTCGGTTTTATGATTCACAAGAAATGGAAAAATCACATAAGAAAATTTGAAGTAATCTCAAACACTCTCTGTTATATAAAAATAAATGCCAGGTATCGAAAACTTAGCTTAGTAAATGCCCACGCACCTACAGAAGTCAAAGATAAAGAAGAAAAAACTGCATTTTATGAGGAATTGGAAAATTTAGTTGCCAAAATCCCTAAATATGATTTAAAAATAGTCTTAGGGGATTTTAACGCAAAAATAGGAAAGGAACAAATCTACCAACCAACAATAGGGGCATTTAGTTTACACTTAAAAAGTAATGAAAATGGGGAATACTTGATAGGATTTGCCACCGAACAAAAACTACGAATTATGGGAACCTTTTATGAGCATAAAGACATTCACAAAGGCACCTGGAGATCGCCAGATGGCAGAAATACTAACCAGATAGATCACTTTTTGGTGGAAGAGCAGCACAGAAATAGAGTTATGGATGTAAGAGCTTTCAGAAAGGCAGACATTGATTCAGACCATTTTTTAGCAGTACTAAAAATAAAGGAGGAGACGTTAATGAAACCGAGAAGAAAAAATAAATATACCAGATATAATACGGAGCTGCTTAAGACGGACGAGATACGGAAAAATTACCAAGACCGTATAGAGCAAAAGCTGGCTGAGGGAAATGAGAGTAACAACCTAAATAAATGGGAAAAAGTAGAGGAAGCCATTTTATGGGGGGCAAAAGTATTGGAAACAAAAAAAGCACGAAATAGAAAAGAGTGGTTTGATGAAGACTGTAAAAAAGTGCTACAAGAGAGAACAGAATTAAAATTGAAAATGTTAAGAGATAACACCGAAGAAAATAAAAGGGAGTACCAGATGATAAGGAGGAAAGCTAAACAAACATGTAGGCGAAAGAAGAGAGAGGATATGGAATTAAGACTGGAAAGAATGGAAAATAACTTGAAAAAAAAAGATATTAGGAAATTCTATAAAGAAGTCGGAAACGAGAGAAAAGGATATCGTGCGAGGACAATTTTTATCAAAGGAGAAGATGGAAATTTGATAGGCGATATAGAAGAAAAAAAAGAAAGATGGCGGAATTATTTCGAAAGTATGTTTTATGAAGAAGAAAGAAGTGAGGGCCTAGAGAATGAACTCGGTATGGAAGGAGATGACACACAATATCCTGAGGAAAATGAAGTTATAAAAGTAATAACGAAGCTAAAGAATAATAAAAGTCCAGGTGAAAATGGAATTTGTGCAAAAATGTTAAAACACGGAGGAGAAAAGATGCAGAAATGTATTAATCAAATAATAAAGGAAGTATGGAAAGAAGAGAAAATGCCAGACCGATGGACGGAAGCAATTATACAACCGCTGTTAAAAAAAGGAGACAGCCAAGAATGTGATAACTACAGGGGAATTAGCCTGTTAGATGTCGTTTATAAGATAGTAGCTATATTAATCAAGGAAAGGTTACAAGAAAGTATGGAAAATATAGTTGGAGATTACCAAGCCGGCTTCAGAAAAGACAGATCAGTGGTAGATCAAATACATATTGTAAGACAAATCCAGGAGAGCAGCAAAGAGCACAGGATGACAATGATGGCTGTCTTTATAGATTTTAAGAAAGCATACGACTCGATAAAAAGACACAAAGTTATGGAAGTTTTGAAAGAATTTGGAATAGATAAGAAGCTGTGTAGATTAGTAAAAATGACTTTAAGTAATACAAAGTACAAGGTAAAAGTAGAGGACACATTAACAGAGGGATTTGAAATTACAAGAGGATTAAGACAAGGAGACCCACTCTCGACAGTGCTATTTAATTTAGTATTGGAATCCGTTATACGAAAAAGTGAGTTACAAACAAAGAAAAGTATATACTCCAAGAGTCATCAATGTATTGCGTATGCTGATGATGTGGTGATCCTGGCAAGAAGAGAGAGGGATTTAAAAAGCATGATAAGGAAATTTGAAATAGAAGCGGAGCGTATGGGGCTGCAAATAAATTACAATAAAACGAAATTCATGGATCTAGGAATACAGAGTAAAAAGGGGAGAAAAGAAAACCTGATCCTAGAAGAAGAACAGGGGTTGAGACAGGCAGAAATAGAAAAAGTAGAAAGTTTCATTTATCTGGGAGCTGTGTTTCACGAAAATGGAGGGAATGAGGAAGAAATAAAACATAGACTAAAAAAAGGTTCAGCAAGTGCTGGAGCTCTCATGAGTTCACTAACATCAAAATCAGTATTAAGAAGTACAAAACTCAGAATTTATAAGTCAGTTATACTGCCAACAGTGATGTTTGCATGCGAAACGTGGGCTACTACAAAGAGCGTTTTAGAACAAATAGACATATGGGAAAGAAGGATGTTGAGAAGAATATTTGGGGGCAAGAAAGTGCAAGAGGTGTGGGAGAGAAGAAACAATCAGGAGTTGTATGAGCTTTATAACGAACCGAAATTATCAAAAGTGGTCAAATCTCAGAGAGTTCGATGGATGGGGCATATTACACGGGCAAAAGAAGAAAGAATGATTAAGCAAATTCTGAATACGCAGGCTTTAGATAACAAGGGGAGAGGAAGACCTAGAGTTAGCTGGAGGCGACAAGTTGAGGAGGACTTGGAAGCAGTAGGAGTTAGAGGATGGAGAAGAGTGGCAGAAGATAGAAAAACATGGAGAGAAGTAGTGCAAAAAACTCTTGAGCAATAGTTTCTCTTTTACAAGCCTTGGGCCACTAGGCCTGTGTGCTTATTATATATATATACCCAGATTTATATTTCTTGTTGGCCTAAATATCACTTATAAGAAAAATTTATCGTGTTTTATTAGGTCTTGTTTATTAATGGGGACATAGAAATACGTCTGAAGAATTCTTGGAAATAAATCAATATCTTTATATAGGTATATAATTCTTCTGTACGTCTGTATGTAACTGAACTCCTCCTAACCGGCTGGGCCGATTTTGATGAAATTTTTTGTGTTTAAGTGGGTCCCTGGATGGTTTAGATTTACAATTGGACCCGGTAAGTGGCGCTGCAATCGGGCTCTAGGCAATTTAAAAAAAAATTGACATAATTTCTTTTTAAATTTTTTTAAGATTTTTCGCATATCAAAACATATAACCCCAAAATTCTACCACCCCCCAATTATATTTAAAATTTAAAAAATCGAAAATTCGAATTTCGAAAAAACGTTTGCTGAACTAGCTAATAGCAGGCAGCAGACAGAACAACGTCTGTCGGGTCCCCCAAAATTTCACCCCCGCCCCCACCACCTCCCAATATTTATTAAAATGAAAAAAATCGAAAATTCAAATATCGAAAAAACGTTTGCTGAACCCACTGATAGCAGTCAGCGGGCAGGCCAACGTCTGTCGGGTCCGCTAGTATATATATAAAAATCTAACACAAATTTCACAAAACAAAATTGAAAATTAAACTTATTAAGTTTTTCATACGGCAATACACTGGTTACACTCACTGTAAAAGCTACCAAACACAGTGTGCGGCTGCAAGCTGAAGCCTACACGAAGTTTGTCTGGAAGCGACAAGGAGAGATGCTGGAGCTTATTTCATTTTTTCAGTATCAAAATAATTATTTGACGCACAAGTAGTTTTCTCGAGAAAGACTAAATATAAATGGTTGGCGCGAATATTTATTATGTACAGCACGGACGCGTAACTTGAGCGTTCTAAATTTGGTGAACATTTAGTAAAATTGATAGACATATGGAATTTAAAATGTAAGCAATGGTAAAACAATACGCAACATAGCTATTTTAGTGGTGCTGTTCTCATTTTCTGAAGTATAATAATTTGGATTCCATTAAGATTTTTTGATGTTCATTAAATTTTTTGGTGGACAGCGTTAGGAATGTATGGTTTAATTTGGTGTACATTATATTTGATCCCATTTATATTCAAGAGACGCTAAAGACTTGGAGTAGAAAATGTTCAAGAATGGGCATATAATTTGACGAGTCACACTCGTATTCTTTAATGTTCGCCGACTACCAGGTGATTGTAACTAACGATGAAGATATTTCGTATATGGCAAAAAACCTATTGAGAAATCCTCGAAATAAGGCGCGAAGATAAATTTGAGCAGGAGAAAATACATATGTGTATGACAAAATTCCAATAACATACGACTTCACATAGAAGAAATAAGAACGTGTCAAAAATACAAATACCTAGGAAGTATAATAGCACAAGATGAAACAAGGGAAAAGCCATACAGTGCCGGATAACTTAAAAAAGAACATCAATGCAGATACGCATTTCCTTGTTATGGTCATTTAAAATGAGTTTTAACGTAAAGACCACAATATACAAGACCGCTGTAGAGCCAATTACTACCTATAGATCAGAGTACTGGCCGCTTAC